>JAXGGA010007739.1:0-60840 GCA_038373865.1 Uloborus plumipes | reverse complement strand
TTTTTTTTTGTTCGAAGCATCTCGGCAAGGATACTTTATTACCGCATTTAAATTTTCAATTTGAACACTTTTTCGTTCAACATTGAATTGTTCAAGCAACCTTTCCCCACCTAATAACTTTTTAGTGAACCGTCCGAATGGAATAAACTTTTTTTTTTGTTTGAAAGATCTCGAAGAGGCTTTCCCATACATTCCCATATTTCGCTTTTTGATTTGAACCATTTTTCGTTCAATTTTGAAACGTTCAGAAAAAAAGAAATTAACACTAGCGTCTACGGGGAATTTAAGTTGAATGTTGATCCTGAACTTAAAGTCAGATTTCCTTCAAACTAACTTTGTAAGAAAATGGTTTTGATAAATAATGTTTGTAAAGTACTTTTCTGAGTAATCGTCTGTGAGGACTCTGATTCCGACTCCGACTCCGCAAACATGGCGGAAAAACAGGCTCAGAAAAAAAATGACTGACTCTGCAGACGATTTTTTGTTTATTTATTTAATTCTTTTATTTTATTTATTATTATTATTATTTTTATTTTTTTGCAGACGATTTATTTTGTAACAAAAATTTTTCCATTCACGAGAACATTTTATTCTTTATTTATATTTAACAACTGGCAACAGATTAAAAGTGAAATTCGAGACATTTTATTAACGGACGAGTTTTTTGTTTTTTCTTTGATAAAATGTGTTTTGATGCTCTTTGTACTTTTATTTATTTATTTTTTTCTTTTAATTTTATTTTTTTGAAAACGATGGAGGATTTTTTTTACGGAGGAACTGTAACAGTTACACTCTTTAAAAGGTGCGACAAAACCTTATTTATTCGTTAATTACTTTTTACGTGTCTATTTCATCTCATGAGAGGGGTATATTTTGCTTTTCGAAATCAGCTCTAAGTGCTAAAAAGGTATGTTTGGCATAATTTTCAGTCTCAGATAATCAAGAGAATAATGATCAGATGCGAGAATGCCGATATCGATGTACGGGAAAGTAGGCTCGTTTAGTTCTTGACAGAACTTCTTGTTTAATGTAGTTTTTGTACTTTTTAGATTTTTCCCATAGTTAGTGTATGGAAATATACCTTGATGCCAAATTTTAAGATTCTGAGACACTTGGAAGTAGGTAAACATTGTGATGAGTGAGTGTATAATCTAAATAAAATATTTTTGAAAAAAAAAAATTGAACCGACTTCGGAACTTCACTCAGCAAATGCTCTAAAAAGTAAAAAATAATTTTATTCTTTGAACACCATCGATACTACATTTAAACATAAGTTTTGAAGTCGGCGCAAAACAGCTAAATAGAATCATTCGTAACTATAAATATAAATTTAAATGAATCCAGGTTCTTTATTCGCATTCGCATTCATTGAAAAATACATATTTATGTAATGGTACAAATATTCAGCTCTCAATTTTCAATGATTTCTCTGAAAATGTTGGCAAAATATAGTAAACATCATTTTACCTATAGTTTTTGCGCCGACTTCAAAACTTATGTTTAAATGTAGTATCGATGGTGTTCAAAGAATAAAATTATTTTTTACTTTTTAGAGCATTTGCTGAGTGAAGTTCCGAAGTCGGTTCAATTTTTTTTTTCAAAAATATTTTATTTTATTCTTTTTAGTGTAAATGTACATATGAAATAAGGTAATGTTTCCATTACAAAACTTCACCTAATTTGCTTAAGCAAATGCTTCGTAAAATAAACTATGTAAGGAAAAAAAAGAAAGGAAGTATCAACCCGTCTAAAATTTTAAACGATTGACACTAAAAAATAATCCTTGTTATTCTCTGGTATTTATTTGTGTACTAGTTAAATCAAAGGCTAAATATTAACGGCTTTTCAACTAATTTATATTTCAAAACAACACTAGATGCTGGCGGTTCATAAAATTTTACGACGTATTACGTACGTGGAACGCTAATGAGTTTCATGTTTGCTTCAGTTAAGCCTTTATTCAAAATTTTCATTATCATTATAATTACTGTTTCATATCAATCACGTTTTGTAACAATGTATTTCATGTAAGAATGAAGGCTTTCACGGCCGGAGTAAATACTAGTTACGGATTCCGGGCTGTTGTGCCGTGGTCTGGATGACTTTAATCCATACGTTTCAATCGCAACTGCGGCGATCATCTTCAGTGGGTGTCGTTGATTTATTTGGCGACTGATGCGAAATTTCGAACTGCTGCAAGATTTTAAATTGAAATAGTAGAGAGCGCGCTGCGTTTTCAATTTAAAATCTTGCAGCAGTTCGAAATTTCGCATCAGTCGCCAAATAAATCAACGACACCCACTGAAGATGATCGCCGCAGTTGCGATTGAAACGTATGGATTAAAGTCATCCAGACCACGGCACAACAGCCCGGAATCCGTAACTAGTAATGTATTTCATATTTAATCATTTAGGACAAATCGCTTTAAATTTGAGCAAAAATTTGGAGATTTTCCTCACTTTCTTCAGAATTCCTTTATCAAAACTTATGTAAATTAAGACTAATAAAACCTGAAATATTACGAATCAATTAGTACCTGGTACGACTTTAAGTTCGTTGGAGTTAAGGAGAAAAAAGCAGGACATAGAAAGACACTCGGTTTAAAATTTTCAAAAAGACCATAGAAATGAATTTCATTATGCAATCCAGAGAAGCCTGGCGTACAAAATGGTCATTATTACGATTACTGTGATCCCAATTTCTTTTTCGAAAGATTTCTGCAGGTTCCCGTTATCGAACCCGGACCACGAGAGGATGGGACCAATCGGAAAGAAAGACCTTTCTAACAAAAAAAGAATTTTTGAAATCGGTCCAGGCGTCTTCGAGTAATCTTGAAACATACCGAAAAAAAAAATTTCTCCGACGAATTGTATAACCTCCTCCTTTGTTAAAGTCGGTTAATAAGAAAATCGCCATATTTTCACTTTTCAAATATTAATAACTTAAAAACTAAAAGAGATATATTCATAAAATTTAGGATTATAGGTGTTCTATGTCACTCTAATAGACTTACAAAATTTAAAGCATGTAGATGAAGTAGTTCTTGAGAAACGGAGGGGTCAAAAGTAGCCCGAAATGGTTCGTGTAAAGATACACTAGCAGATGTGCAGCGCGAACTTGGCAGACACAGTGCCGTGTGTAATACTGGCAGCAGAAGTTCCAGTTTAAAACTGTAAAATGCACAGTAACAAACTGTAAAACTAGCAGTTTTTGGGTTTCTTACTGTAAAGTTAGCAGTGTTACAGTTTATTACCACGATTTCACAGTTTATTCTGCAAAATTAGCTGTATTCTACTGCAAAAACAACGGTGGAAAACTGGCAGCAGAAGATCCAGTTTAAAACTAAAATGCATGATAATAACCTGTTAAATTAGCAATTTTGCAGTTTATTACTGTAAAACAGTAATTGTATTTTATCACCACAAAATTAGCTGTATTCTACTGCAAAACAACAGTGTACAGTGTGTCGCAAAAGTTTAAGCACAACCGAAATCTTTTGATAAGCCGAAAAGTATACACCAAAAAGCTTTGAAATTTTTACTGTAATTAAACAAACAGCTTGCAAATCCATGTTTTGAATTTGGAAACAATTCATAGAAATTAAAATACGATTACATGATTAAATCAAAATTTTGCTGTCGCAAAAGTTTAAGCACAAAAACGGAATATATATATTTTAGAAAGCATAAAAGTCTTTTAGTAGTCTATGGTGTTACCGTTGCATCTGATGAGTTCGAATATGCGATTTTTCATCGATAGCACGAGATTAGGGAAGGTTTCGGGAGTTAGTCTGTACCAGGCTTCCTCGATTGCAGATTTAAGCTCTTGAACAAAGCAATACTGCTTCCCATTTTGGTATATGTCACGTGCAAGAATTACCCAGATGTTTTCTGATCCGGGCTGAGTGCTGGCCAGTTCATTACACTAATATTTTAACCCTCGTGGGTTCCTTGGGGTCATATGTGACCCCAATGCAATTTCTGTTTAATATATTTTGTTAATCAACCATTTGTTTTTAGTGGCATTTTGTGGCTTTTATTCTTCTAGTTTTCTATTCAAAATAATGCTATTATTGTGTTTTATTTTTTCCGAATTGCATTTTTTGCACACAAGACCCTTGAGGTCACTTCCCCAGAAGGCCAAAAAAAGAGGACGTTGCAACTTTTGTCCAAGAGAACTGGACAGAAAATGCATTGAAAAATGTCATAAGTGTTTGAAATTCACTTGTAAAAATCATGTTTTTTCAGGTCTGTAACAGATGTAAATAAATCTACAGTTATTGTAAGTTTTGCTCTAAAATTATAATTTTAATTCATAAACTATATTTTACTTTAATTGTATCTTTTTATTTTTTGTTTTTTTAGCATTAAAAAATGTGTGAACTTAAATAATGCATGTAACATTCAATAATCATAATGAATTAATTAAAGGAAGCATTGGGGTCGTTTATGACCCCAAGGGTCTTGAGTGTAACTGAAATGGGAGGGATCCACGAGGGTTAAGAAGCAAGCCATTCTTTCGTACTACGGGAAATGTGTATTGAAGCGTTGTCTTGCTGAAAAATCCAATCAGGACCACCTAGGACTTCACCAAATGGTAACAAATGCTTTCTCAGGATATCTTGATACCTTTCTGAATTTTGTCTACCCTTTAGAAAGCTAAGAGAAGTTTGTTCGTTGAAGCAAAAACCGCCCCATACCATGACTAAGCCACCACCATGTTGCCTACTGAATACGCACTTCGGATCTTTCCTCAAGTCACGCCAGTAGTATAAGAACCCATCTTGACCGTCTAAATTCCATTTTTTTTTCATCAGAGAACACAACAGTAATCCATTCGTCACTATAATGCATATGATGCTTTGCCCACTGCAATCTTGCTTGTTTGTGACACTTTTTCAGAAAAGGTCTGCGAGCTAACTTTTGTTTTTTGCTAAATCCTAATTCTTTTATTCGTCTGCTTATGGTATCACGTGATAATTTTGCTACAAGTCTAGTTTTTATTTGATTAAGTGACAAATTTTCAATTAAGGCCAGTTTTTTAATTCTTCTATCCTCTCGAGAGGTAGTTTTTCTCGTTCTTCCTGAGCGAAAAGCAGGTTTAAATGGATTTCCATGTTTCAGAACATTACAAATACCACGTTTAGATTGATTTAAAATCACTGAAATTTGCATAACAGAGTTACCTTCTGCTTTCAGCTTCCAGAGTTTTGCAACTTCTTCAAACGAGAACAGTAGTGACTTCGGCATCTTTATAACACTTTAAACCATTGCTACACTGTATATCTCGTTCAAACGAACCGCACTGGTTCTTCACGAATCACATTTTAAGAGATATTTGCATAAAATATGATCTGTGCATAAACTTTTGCGACAGCCAAAAAAATATCTTTTGTATTTTCTGATTTTCTTTGCGGTTATATTTTTCCAAACTTCAAACACTTAATTAGGATCATAGCAGCCACTTACAGTATAAATATGAAAGCATTCTGCTGAAAAGATTTCTTTTTATTCAGAAATTTGCATAGTGCTTAAACTTTTGCGACGCACTGTAATACTGGCAGCAGAAGTTCTAGTTTAAAACTAAAATGCATGATAATAACCTGTTAAATTAGCAATTTTGCAGTTTATTACTGTAAAACAGTAATTTTAGTTTATCACCACAAAATTAGCTGTATTCTACTGCAAAAACAACACTGTAATACTGGCAGCAGAAGTTCCAGTTTAAAACTGCAAAATGTACAGAAATAAACCAAAATTAAGTTTTACAGTTTATTACTGTAAAGTAGCAATTTTAGTTTATTGCTGTAAAATTAGTAATTTTTACAATTTGTTACTGTAAAATTAGCTGTATTATACTTTAAAAACCGAATTTGAAATCAACTCTGCGCCTATGACTCTTCCTTATCAAGTCGTAGCTTAAGTTGAGCTACGACTTATCAGCTCCGCCTTGGTTCAAAGTAAAATCATGTTATCCGCCCTGCACACAAATTCTCTAAAACGCACACTTCTCCCAAATAATTTGCTTAGTAATGCTCCATAATTTGCAATTTATTCAAGGTCCTTTCCCATTTGATTTCGGAGTCAGTTGTTGCACATTTACAGCCAACGCCAAGAACAATTAATAACTGCTGTTTCATCCAACAACCCCTCTGTCATTCTAATTTGTCTTCATTTTCGTCTCCCGAGTTTTGCGTTGCAAATTTCTTGCCCCTCCCTCAACCCTTTCCTAATTCGAATGGGTCTTCGGCAACAAGTCGAACCATTTCTATTCAGATTTACTATGACGTGAGTCAGACATGGCGTTAGTCAATTTCAATTTATTTTTTTTTTTTTGCTTTCAATCAAGGCAATAGTCAAATTATATACAGCGAACTGACGAGGCAAACATCTCATATACAGAACACAATTACAGTCAAACCTGTTTATCTCGAGCCTGCCTATCTCGAAAACCTCTCTATGTCGAAATTTTCCAATTTCCCTGCTCTTACAGCATAAATTTAATGTTTTTTCTTACGTTTATCTCGAATGATTTTTCTCGATAACGTCTATGTCTCGAATTTCGACGTCTCTCATTTTGGAATTTCATCTCCAGTGACCTTATAAACGGTATAACTTGGTGACAAAAATCATCTTTTGCACAATCATTCAAAGATTACGTTCGTACTTTAAGGTATGCATTCACTTGCTGCAGATATAGTCATCACAATTAGTAAAACGTGGACCCACAACATGTACAGTAAAATATTCAACAATGTCAATGCAAAACAATCTCTTAAGTATTTGACTTCGTTCCAAATCTTTATTTTTGTAAATTTTATCACAACCTATGTATCTCGAAACCTCCGTGTTTCGAACTTTTCTTCTATTCCGTAAAATTCGAGATAGACAGGTTTGACTGTACAAGAAAAAAAAGAAAAAAAAAAGAACTATCGCAAAACATCCGATCGAGGCTTTTGCCTTACGATTAGGGGTGCGATATCGATGACAAAACATCTGTGGTATTGATACATCGACCGAGAAACTTCGATGTTTTCAAACATCGACCTTTTTCCAGTAACCCCCTCATTACATCGCTCCTCGCTATAAAGTTCAGTTGGATATATCGAATTTTTTTGTTTGTCTCCCGAAAAAACATCAACTGTAAGACATCGATGGTATTTATAGAAAACTCTCAACAGTCATATACACTGCTCGACATTGAAAATGCAACACCAAGAAGGAGTGGTCAGAAATTGATGAAATATGGTAAGAAGACAGAGACAGCATGGAACAATAAGTGATATTTATTTCAAAATAAATAAGCAAAATTTAGAGCGAGGACGGCGTCGGCTCAGTAAGAAGTAGGACCGCGATGCACGAAGAAACACGTCTAGGCATGGAGTCAATAAGCCTGCGGATGGTGTCCTGAGGGATGGCACTCCATTCCCTTTCAACCATTTGCCACAGTTTGTCCTCTGAACGACAGGTTCTGCAAACGGCGTCTAATCACGTCCCACACATGTTCGATTGGTGACAAGTCAGGAGAGTATGGTGGCCAGGAAAGCATCTGTACACCTCGTAGAGCATGGCGTGTCCGCCACAGCTTGTCGGTGAATCCGTCGATCCAAGCGGTCTGACGTCACTCTGGCTGCACCTGCATCCCTCAATGTGGCTACATTTCCTCTTTCCAACCATCTCCGACACAGCCGATGCACAGTGCTTGCATCCATGTGGGTATCAGCTGCAATTTGACGTATGGACCAACCTTCCCTTCTCAGTCCGATCACCATACCCCTTGTAAAGTCGTCTATATGCTGGAAGTGTCTTCGTTGAGGACGGCGTGGCATTTCTTCCTATCACACGTATCCTTCGAGACAGAAACCAAATTTCTCCGATAATTAGTCTGGCAGAAAAACCAACATGAACATAGCCCACTTTTCAACTTCATTCTCTTATATCTTACTTCACGTGTGTCGGAGAGCTGCGCATTTCATATCATTTGCATAACTCAGTGACGTGCGTCTACGGTAAAATTTGCATGAATTTCTGACCACTCCTTCTTGGTGTTGCATTTTCAATGTCGAGTAGTGTATATACTGCAACTACTGATTAGCGATGTAACTCTTTTACTGCATATTTTTGTTATTATTGTTATTTTTTTTATCATTTTATTTATTTATTTTATTTATTTATTTATTTTCATTTATTTATTGATTTTTATTTTGCTGAAGTTTCAAACACCGACAACGAAAAAAATATCAAATGTAAAACGTAATAAAAAACATCGTATAATAGTTACATAAACAACCTTTAAATAAAAAAAAAACAAACATCGACCGTAAAAAATTGATGATGATTATAGACATTTTTCTAATGAGAAAGCTACTATACAGTACTGATTAATAATGTAAATTTTTTGATAAGAATACTTATCGTATATTTTAACCCATTACTGCCTAGCGTCCCTTTTTAGGGACGTTCCAAAAAAGGGTCTGAATTTCCCCAAAATGACCATTTCAACCAAATAATAGTGTTCAATGAGTACCTTGGTATTGTTTCAATTCGTTATAAACAGATTGCAGCACATAACCATTGTAAAGTGTGTTCTGTAGCCGTTTTAATACGATCTGTATCAAAAGTGACATCGGTCACAATCTCGAGAAAAAAAGCTAAGTTTTCAAAGTTATTCCCAGCTTCCCAGTTTATGTTCATTGCTGATTTTATTTCTTCCTATAAAATGTCTTTTTAAATACACTGGCGGAAAAAAAAATCCCAACACCAAGAAAAATTTACTGTGGAGTAATGAAACTGGGGTAATGCAATTGTCTAGTTGACATGTTTAATTGATTAAATGTACAAGATCACTGGCTAATTTAAGCTCAAGAAAATGCTGAGCAAATGTGAAATTATGTTAATTTAATAGAGGGTGTAACCTCCAGAATTTTGAAGGCAAGCCTGAAAGCGTGCATTCATTATGTCATACAGGTGCCGAATGTCACTTTGTGGTATCGAGTGCCATGCTTGTTGCACTTGTTGTTTCAATATAAGGACCGTCATTGCTGACTGTGGATGATGCTCGAAGTGCCGTCCAATGATATCCCATATGTTATCAATTTGAGACAGACCTGGTGATTTTGCAGGTCATGGTAACATGTCAGCACTCTGTAGAGCACATTGCGTTACAGCAGTGATGTGAGGGCGAGCGTTATCCTGTTGGAAAACTCCCCCTCGAATGCTACTCATGAAGGGCTGTACTACTGGTTTAATTACCAGACTGACTACAAATTTTCAGTCAGTGAGTTTGGGATAACCACAAGAGTGCCCCTGTTCTTGGAAATTGCTCCAGAGACCATGATTCCAGGTGTGGGTCCCGTGTGTCTAGGCCGTAGACCGCTTGGATGCAAGCGGTCCCCTGGCCTCCTTCTGACCAATATACAGCCACCACTGGCACTAAGGCAGAATCTGTTTTCATCAAAAATTACATCAGATCTCCACTCCGACCTCCAGTGAGCTCTGTCTTGGCACCACTGCCATCAAAAACGGCAATGGTTTGCAGTCAATAGAATACTGGCTACAGGCTGCCTGTCTCGGAGCTGTCCTTGAAGTAAACATTTTCTTACCGTTCCATGTGTCACAACGGTACCATCTATAGCTCGAATGTCAGCCGCAGATGCAGTACGATGCGCCACAGTCGTACGCAAGATTCGGCGATCTTTCTTCTCAGTCGTGCCACGTGGCAGCTCGGAACTCGATCTTCTTGAGGTAGTACCATCCCTTGACCATAGCTTCCAATAATCTTACATGGTGGAAACATTCCGCCCCAAGTCTTTCTGCAACATCGCGAAATGAAAATCCACCTTCTCGTAGCCAAATTGTACGACCTCGTTTAAACTCGGTGAGCTGTTGATAATGGCTTCTTCGTCTTCTTAAAGACATTTCTGACTAACATGAACGCAATTCGTCAAATTTCACGGAAAAATAATACTCACGAGCGGCACAACACGCTTTTAAAACAAGCCTTATTTGCATGTTCTGAGTGACTCCAGCTGCGCCACACTTATGCGCGGAGCGCGAAATTTCAATCGATGTCATCTTTCAGTTGTATAAACACGCCTACCAAATTTCGTTTATCTAGCTCAAGTCTTTCTTGGTGTTGGGATTTTTTTTTTCTCCCAGTGTATTAAATCGTAGGCAGAAAAAACATTTTAGTAAAAATGTATGTACCCTCTGGGGTCTATCGTAACTTTTAAGGGAAAATTTCTCTTTCCTTAATATTTTTTTTTTCACATAATATTTTTTTTTGTTATTTTTCCTGTCCATAAAACACTGTTTGTAACCAGTTTACAAATATCTTTGGGGAAAAAAGTCAGGCATTAATGGGTTAAAAGAAATAAATTGCAAAACGCTGCTGATCCATAGTTAATCATTAAAATCTTTATACGTCAACCAATACAACTTATGACACATGAACACACTTAAACTAGGCTAACATTGTTTTGAAATGAATGAATACCTCTGTGCATAAAAATAAAAACATCCAACACAAAGTTGAAAACGACAAACGCGCAAGAATACTGCAGACACGTGTTTCGGTGTTACAAGGAACGCCTTTTTCAATGCTTAAGTGTGAGCTTATGGAGGCACATAAATTCCAAAAAATCCTTAAAGTTCATTAAACTTGTTGCAAAAATTATATGAGATCACTTTTATTCCAAACTGAGTTTCCAATAGAATTTTACGTCCTTAGCTTAAAATAATAATGTAAAGTAATGAAAACTAAGAGTCCTAAAAAGAACAATGAAAAAATAAATTTAAAAGGGGTAAAAAGGAAAAAAGTTAAAACAAAGCAGTAAGTAATCGCCCCCAAGGGCGTAGCCAGGACTCACGTTAGGGGGGTGCAAGCAGTGGCACCCCAATAGGAGGTCACTGTGACCTCCAAAAATGTTCTTATCCGATACAAATTGGCTGATGAAATTTGAAAACAGTGAGACAGTATGCAAGGCTGAACTTGTTTATTTAATTTATTTTTTTTATTTTTTTTTAATTTATTTATTTTCGTGATGCCTCATGTCTCTTTTGGTAGACATAGATAAGTATGCATTCTTGTATTTTATCTATTTATTTTTTAATCATTCAGTAAAGTTCTGAGTTTCATTCGGTAAATTAAAAATTCTCCTCAAAAACAGGCAAGCTTACTATCATTTTCTGAAAAGTAATCAATACTAAATATAATAACGCAGTTTATATAAAGTTCCCAAAAATTAGAATAAAAGTCAAATTTTTCAATAAAAACAGAAAGAAAAAAGCAAGAAAGAAAGAGAAAAAAGTGCTTGAAATTCTCTTTGCACAAAAAAGGAAGAAATTATAAACTCAAAAAAACTATACTTTAATCGGTCATGCACACCTTAAACCAATGGATGGTATACAATATTTCTAAAAGAACTCATTTGTCTGCACCAGCATACAATAAAAAGCATGAAAGGGGACAAAATTGTTTGTCAAAAAAATAAATAAAATGGGAGGTCACAGTGACCTTCCGTTGGCTCTGATCTAGGGGGGTGCAGCTGCACACCCCTGCACCCCCTAGCTACGCCCTTGATCGCCCCTAAGCCAGGGCTAAAGGCAGAAACATGCAATACCCCAAGCAGCATATTCTCATCAGCCGATGATCGGCCATTCATCGAAACCCGATGAAATTCTCATCGGCCGATGATCGGATTCGATGAGTTCTCATCGGGAATTGCTCCAAAGTGTCTCATCGGCCAAACAGAATCCGAGCAGCAAAATCCGATGAGTTTTGCTCGAAATCCGATGAGATTGGAGCAAGTTACGAGCAGTGCAGTCCCGCGCCGATGGAATTTAGGATCCATTTTGGATGCTCGGCTTATTTTCATCGGGAAAGTGGATCGAAAGGAAATCGATTTCCGATGAAAAGTAGCTCATCGAAAACCGTGCTCGGATACTGATCGGAACGATGTCGTCGAACGTTACGGGATCAGTTTACGAGGAGTTCGATGATCGGCGAGCAAAATCCGATGAGTTGATGCTACATGGGACACCACCGGTTCATTCATTCCATCTATGGACTGCAGTCCGTGGATGGAATGAACGAACCTGTGGTGTATTGCAAGTTGGAACATAATTGGAAGAACCAAAAAGATTTAAGTGTATCAAATCAAGTTTCTTTTTTTTTTTTTGGCTTGGGAGGGGGAGGGGGGTCTAAAAAGATAGAAATTTTCAGGA
Source organism: Uloborus plumipes (assembly GCA_038373865.1). Lineage (NCBI taxonomy): Eukaryota > Metazoa > Arthropoda > Arachnida > Araneae > Uloboridae > Uloborus > Uloborus plumipes. The sequence continues at coordinate 48,614 of JAXGGA010007739.1, read as the reverse complement.
AGAGAGGTCGGTGGATTTCTAGACTTTTGAAACCTCTGGTCTAGAAAATTCCGAGAAAAGGATTTCCTTGGAAAAAGCTCGGTCCCTCGAGTTTCAGTACTTTATCCACTGAGCCAAAAATATTCTTAGACTCGGGGGCAAAGTTGGGTTATGTGCACTCTGACGTACTCCACACACTTGGGGCCAGGGCCGCCGCTACCAGCGATAGGGCCCGGTACCAATTTTAATGTCCCCCCATGCCCCCCCCCCTACAACTGTATATTTTTCTGTCGTCGTTTCAGCACATTTGCAATTGTAAAAAAATTAAGAAAAAAATTTTTTTTTCGGAAAAACTTTATTTTTAGTTACGGAAGTGTGCCTCTGATTTTATTTTCATGTTTTTTGCTTCGCCAGATGATTTTAATATTTTTTTTACTAAAAAGGACAAGTTTGAAAACGGAAAAACACAATTTTTGACGTTTGGTCCGACAAACTTCAAAATTAATAGTTTGAAATTGCATTCACATGTAATACTGTATTGTTTAGTTGCTTATAACTGAATTTTTTAATTTTAATGTAAATTTAAAAACTAATTCACAGTTTTCATAAAAACATATTTTCAAATACAGTATCTGGATACATTTCATTTCATACTCCAGGGTCCCCCGTACCTACCACAGCTTCGTGGTTTAACCGGGGATAGGGCCCTGAAGCGCGCTCTGTTCTTAATTTTGAACCAGAACCTAGGGTCGAGCAAACCCTAGGCCCAGCACCCCCAGAGGTATCGTTTCACTTGGAGGACTTTGTGACCACGACATTTTTAACGCCTCCCAGCCACCATTAATCAAGACGGTGGATCTTTGATCGGCTGGGATCGAACCCGGGTCCCTCCGGACACGAGTCCGATGCCTTACCGATCGGGCCACCACGGCCCAGTATCTGGGTACAGAAAAGTTGGATAACTGTTCATGTCTGAGGTACGTGAAGCAACATGATATACTATGAATTTCCAATAACGTGAAATCGGATGGACCCGATACACTTGGAATATTTTTGAAAATTTTTCCTGTCTCTTAGAAATTTCATGCCGTGGATCATGGGCTCTGGGTGGTCGTTTAATGTATAAAGCCTGCTGAAAAATAAAAATCGAAAACGCGAATAACGTTTAAACCTAGCTGCATCCACGATAAAACTTGATTCCAAACTTCCGTTTTCGCACCTGTCGGCGAAACTCATTACTTAAATAGCATGGGCCAACCCTCGGTATTCTGCCAACCCTGCAGTTAGACTTGGTTTTACGTTTGACCAGTTTCTGTAGCTTTTTCCTTTGCACAATCGGTTTTCATTCATTAGTGTTTGTACTAGCAATTGTTTCATATTGAGAATCGGCAATGGAAAGCGAGATTTTTTTTTTTTTTGATCAAATTATTGATATAAAAACTGGAAAAACATGTTCATAACCTTACGGGCCCCCAAAAGTTCCGGGCCCCGGTACTAGAGGTCCAGTATCCCCCCCCCCCAAACGGCGGCCCTGCTTGGGGCGATATTTTGATTGCGAAAAACAATTTAAATCGAAACAAGAGCGCCCTTTTGTATGGTGTTCCGCTCAAGCGCTCCCCGAAGGGAGGTCACTGGGACTTTCCAAAAATTTCCCCATTCGGCAAATTTGAACTGAAGATTCGGCAAATACAGGAAACGAATTGTAGTATTGTTTTTTATTTGTATATTGTGTATGCAGCTGCAATCTAAATTATTCCTATGCATTTGTTACCTTTGAAAATAAAAAGACCCGATTGACAAAACTTAATTCGGTTGTTGCAAAACCCTGTCAAATAATCAACATGCTTTAATTTGTAATGTATGCAATATTTTATGATATGTAATGCCGTAAGTATATACGTATATAACAATAATTTATAAATTGTCCAATCAATCGTTTTGACTGTTTAAAATACATTCCCATAGTTTTTCATCATAGTTTTTCATCAGAAAAAAATTGTGAATGTTTTTTGTGACACCTACTTACTGTCTTTTCTCATAAAGTAATTGTACATTGTCTGTGTGTATGCTCGTATTTTATGATTCGGCACATTTCGGAATTTCATTCGGCAACTTGAAAAATTGGTGCTGCCATCTTTGGGAATAAGCTGTAACGAAAGTAAAATCCGTGTCCATTTTTTACAGGGTTGCGGAGTCGGATTAAAAATGCTAGACTCCGACTCCGGGATTTTAAAACTTCCGACTCCGACTCCTGCTTTTTTTTTTTCATTATTTATTCTTTTTTACCCAAATGCGAAGAGAGAAAAACTCTAAACGGAAGTTGAAATATCAAGTCCATTTATAAAAGTTTTGTTTTTATTCATGGTCGTAGATAGGACTCACGTTAGGGGTGGGGTGAGGGGGGGGGGGCAATCCGTATCCCAATTGGAGGTTACGGGAGGTCATTGTGATCTCTCAAAAAGTTACAATTTTCTAAAGAATTCTCGCTTACCTCAATTGTCGGAGGTCACTGTGACTTTCGAAAAAGTCAATTCTCTCCAGGGCACAAGACAAGTGCCACTCTTGTCATTTGACTCCGTACAAAACAAATCCTTTTCTTGTTAAATGGCCAGACTTTATTTTAGCACATTGCATTTTTGTGCAAATACTGTTTATTCACTTGCTTTTGAAGTAACATTTTACATTTCAACTATGCTTTATAAGGGTATTCCACTTTAAGTGCAACGTAAATCCGATATTTGAAAATAGGTTCGTCATTTCAAAGCTATATACATTCAATGCATATTTTATTGCAAAAACAACAAAAACTATGCATGCAAAGAACACGATCAAAAAGAAACCTATTTTGATAAAAAAAAAATCTGTTCTTTCTAATGGTACTGACGAAAAGAAGATTGATAGTGGCAAACTTCATCGAAAAACAAATTGAAAAATGGCTATTTTTCCCCATGAAGGATTTTAATAGCTATTTTGAATGACAAAATATATTACAAAATCAATATTGAAGCTCTGCAACAGTAACCCGTTCAAACCACACAAATACTTTGCCAAAAATTACGAAGTAGGAGCTTTTGCATTACTGTTTGTTTAGATTTTATGTTACCTTAAAATCTAAGAAGAAAAACTTCCACCGCGCTTTCTCAACAGTTGCATGCGTGCTACGCAAAAGCTAATGAGCTCAAATTCACAAAAATGCTTGACCGCATTAGCGACTAAATGAACTTTAAGCTCTTAACTTTTCTCTAGAGTGTTATAAACTTTTTTGCAACATTAGCCTAAACACAGCAATGGACCCTATTCCCGGTGTGGCAACGGTCCATTTAAGGGGGGGGGGCAGTTGCCCCCCCTCTCGACTTTGGGAAATCAATGTATTGGCATATAAGTGGGCGTGGTTTTTGCCACTTTTTGGTAATTTTACAATGTGTATGCACCTTTTGCCCCCCCCCCCCTTTGGAAAATTTCGAAATGACGTTCCTGGGGGTGACCAGAATTGTGTGTTTGTGTAGCCAGGGAGGGATTTAGACTTGACGGGGCCCTTTTCTGTGCAGGAATGAGACCCCCTAAAAAAATTAAAGGACTTTTTTTCTTTTGAGTGTGTTTTCATTTTTTACCCCCCTCAACCCCTTACTTTCATTTTTTTAATGCCCCTGCCATCGTTTCTTTTTGGCCAGCTTTTATGTTTCAGGGATATCAGGAAAGTGGTGTAGGGACCCTAATTTATTTTAGGGGGTTCGGGGGTTTCTCCCCGGGATTTAAAAAAAAAATATTCATAAAATTCTGCAACATGAAACCTTATAAGGATTAATTGGCACAACCTAATTTTTTTAGAAAATAAGCACAGGAAATCAATTATGCTATGGTTTTTTACTCTTATCAAAAAAAAAAAAAGATTCAGACCTAATTTTAGGCCTTTATTTCACAAGTGGATAGAATTATCAGAAGCTTGAAATCTCTAGGATTCGGATTTCTGAGATTTCCCTGCGTGATAATTCCCGCAAGGAGCGCCCCGGTGGGAGGTCATGGGAGGTCATTATGACCTCCAAAAAATTCCCTCTTTCGGTAATTTGAAGACAGTAATGCAACATTGAGATTATTTGTTCTTTTAAATTTTTACTTTATTTTATTTTTTTAAAGATTCCTATTGTTTTTTCTCATTAAATGTTAGGCATGTACGACATCTATGAACGCTTGAATTTTTATCATTCGGTAAATTCGGAGCTTCATTCAGCAAATTCATAATTTTCCCCCTCCCAAAAATTTTAGTTTGGGGCGCCCCTGCCCGCAACCCACCGAAAAGCATAACAGTAAATTCAAATGTAAAATGGTAAACAGTAAAAAATGCATAAAATGCTTCAAAATATATGGAATAGAGATTTAAACAATGGGTGCCGAGAGAGTAACGTCCTGGCCATTCGGACAGTTCATAGTTTCAAAGCACTTGATAAGAAATAAAATCGAATGAATTTTGAAGGAGTTTAATTAATTTTAAAGACTAGATCAATTAAAACTATTTGAAGCACTTCATTCGCACTTTCCATGCTCTGAAATTTTAATACCGTAAACCGGGGTTACTTTAGACTGACGGGGTAACTTTATGAAAACCTGTTTTTTATTTTTGAACCGTTCTGGCGGGCTTACTTTTACAACTAGCGACACCCTGGTGGTGTCGAAGTTTCAAGAATTACTTATCAGAGTGCGCTGACATCGCCAATCGATTGAAACAGAAAAATATTTTTCGCAACACTGATTTATGTGTTATCAGTGATATCAGCTGTTTTCAGTTTGTTGTCGTAACCTCTTCTGGTGCCACCAACTGAGCAACCTGTTGAATTTGGGTGAGTTATTTTCTGATTACACAACTATTTAAGATGATTTTGTCTTTTTTTTTATTTCTATAACTCAATTCTACGATTTACTATGAATTAAAACATAAAACAACACAAGTTAAAGGGGTAACTTTGATACATGGGGAATTCTGAACATGGCCATGGGGTTACTTTAGAACATCATGTTTTTTGTATTTTTTCGCAGTTTAATGACTTGAAATGCCACGACAATACGTTCGTAAGCTTGGGGCACGTGCCTACCGCAACTACAGTGCTGAAACATTGTATGAAGCTGTGGATAAATGTCTCAAACGTCAGATAACAATCAGAGCTGCTGCTGAAAAGTAAGTTTAACCTCTTATGCTGACATGGAAATTAGAGATGGAACGAAGCGGCATTTGGCCGAAGCGCCGAATACCGAAGCTTCGGCCAACTAATGGCCGAAGCTTCGGCTGGCACACATATTGAAGTTTTTGGATTAAATGCATAATAAATGCGTAGAGTTTTATACTTTTCTCCATATGTTTTAATATTCTTAATTCTTAGCGTTACACAATATTTTCAGCTTACTGTGGCATCCTTAAATTGATTTCATTAATTAACGTTTATTTTTATTTTGGTTGTTTTTATTTTAATGTTCTTAGTATTACACAACATTTTCAGCTTACTGAGTTATTCTTAAATTAATTTCACAAATTAAAAGTTTTCTTGTTTTGTTTTGCTTTGTACTGCTCGTACAAGAAAAGACGACATTACTATTTTTGTATTGTAAATTAGTAGTAGGAAGCTCTACTTGGAACATGAAAAGCTCAGTCTGCAGTTCAGTTGATGTTTTATAATAAAACAACTGATATGATCATGTAATATACCATAGAACTACCCAATCTATTACTATTTATATACGTTGTGTTATATATTAGAAATATCTTAATATTCTTAATGCAAAATGCTTCAGTTTTTGGTGAATTCGAAAAAATAGTATCATGCATTCTTTTTTACTTGTCTTTCATTTTGGTATTTTTTTAAGAGGATTATTTAATAATGTCACAAGTTCAAAGAAACTATTCATTCCAAGGTTGAGTATTGTCAAAAAAAAAGGGGGGGGAGGGAGGTTTTTTTTCTTTACACCTATGAACAAAAATAAAGTAAAGTGCCATTGCATAAAAGAATGTCTAGACAAGGCAGAAGGTGCGGGACAGTGCCGAAGGATATGTTCCCCAAATTACTTAAAACCACCTTAGAAAACCTGGAACCTCGGAGCAACACCAACTTACAAGCAGGATTCCGAAAATGTGGAATTTTCCCATTGGATCCAAATAAAGTTCTCGAAAGGTTAAGTGACTCTGTCTGTGAAAAGTCCGACTTCAAGGACAAGATTCATGAAAGCTTTGTCGAACACCTAAAAAATATTCGAACTGAGTGTGTTGCAAAAAAGCCACGCAAAAAAAAGCTGATTATCCAAGCTGGGAAGGGCATTACAGCGGATGATCTTAAGGATCCCAAAGACGTTCCAGCTGTTCCTTCAAAGAAAAAGAAGGGGAAAGGCCAAAATGTGAAACCTAAGGGCAAAAAAAGAACCAGGCGTGCCTCTTATGAATCCGAGTGCTCCACGGCTGGTAGTCTGAACAGTGATGACTTGCCATATGCTGAAAGCGATGAAAGCCCTCTCAATTTCGAATCAGATATGTCAGATGAAGAAGATCTACTCCCCATAGACAGCCGTTTGCTGCCGACTCTGATGGAGAAACCCTTGATTGAAGGGGACTATGTAGCTGTAGTTTACGGTGGACGGAAATACCCGGGGAAAGTTGTACAAGAGGAGGATGGAGAGTTTGAAGTAACATGCATGAAAAAATCTGGAAAGTGGTGGACGTGGCCACAAGAAGAGGATAAGCTGTGGTTTAATGCTAGCCGCATCTGTTGCCGGATTCGAATCCCAAGGATCATACCTGGAGAGAAAGTACTGTTTTCAGTTGACTTGAATCCATAAATCAAAGTCTGCTATGAGTTGAGTGCACCTTGGATAATGTTCACGATATGAGAAAGATTTCAAGCGCCTCATTTATTTTAAAAAGTTTGTGATTTCTGTGCCTTATTCTTAATTTTTTTTCGAGCGTTTGTAATTTTTGAATCTATTCTTTTCAACTTCTAGTTTAAGTTTTATTTTATTCTAATCAAGTGAAGTTACCTTGATATTTTTTATTGTCGAAATTAAGAAAAACATTGTGGTTTTACATTTAAAAAACACGCTAGATGTGATTTCAAGCTTTTTCCAACTGATGTTTTATAATAAAAGAAGTTTTCTATGAATTTCTCTCTTTTCAATTTGATTCAAACCTGATTCCTGTTAGATTAGCATGCTTAGAGTGGTAGGAACCACTTTTCATTTAAATCCAGCTTTTTAAACAAAAAAAAAAAATGGAAAAATTGATTTTTGTTATTAAAAAAAACTCAGGCTATCTTTTGGATGGGGTTACTTTGTTACAAACCACCGAAACAGACGTTTTAGATGGAGAAAACACGTTGTTACAAAGTAACCCCGGATGGTGGGGTAACATTAATACAAAAAACAAATGACCCCCCTCCCTCCCTATTCAATATATCGAAGAATTTCAAACAGCAATTTCAAGCTGAGATGTTAAGCTATCGTTTCGTTCAAAAATTGTTGAAATATCTTGAAAAATGAGGGTGCTACAATACAAAATATGCGAACCCTGTATCAAAGTAACCCCGGTTTACGGTACTTGATTGTATAGCCTTACAGAATTGGTCTAACTTTTGCACCAGACGTCTATTTTAAATTTAAAAAAAAGCTGCATATTTCTCTTCTCAACTTTTTTTTCCAATCACAAGTAATACAGAAAACGAAAAGAATAGAAGTAGTTCAATATTCCTCCCCCCCTCCCCATTATAACCAGATTGACAGTATGTAGTAAAATAGGATAGCAGTAACGTCAGAAATTCTGAAATATCGAATTCTGAATAAAATAAACAGTCAGATATGAAACTAACTGCGTGACCCGGCGTTGCACGGGCTTTAATGGAGTGAAGGCAGTTTGGGAAAGCTACTCGCCGCCAAGGTGGCTCGCCTTTAAAGTAGTGAGGAAAGTTTAAACAACCTACTCGCCACCAAGGCGGCTCGCCTTTTAAAATAGCCAGGAAACTTTCAATAAACTACTCGCCGCCAAGGCGGCTCGCCTTTAAAATACCAAGGAAAGTTTCAAGTTAGACTCGTTTGAAGCCAACGTATATATGTGCTACATAGGGGAAAAAACGTTAATAGAATAATTAAACACTACCCAATATAAAAATACTATGCAATTAAACTATGTGTTTAGTACCAATGATACCAAGTAGTAAAAACGTTACAAAAATATGACGAATCATATTATTTACTTATATTAGTAACTATCTTAAATCATTAAAAAAAAAAGGTTTGACTCAATTGAAACCTACTTACCTGCCTATTACATAAGAAAAAAAAAGTCAAAAGAAAACGAAAACAATAGCAGTACGAAACAAAAACTATATCGACAAAATCTGAGATCTTCCCCATTATTTTTTTGAAAGTTAAAAGGCACGTTTGTTGTCAAATATCAAATTGCTACATTATGTCACAATTAGATATTAAAGGCTAAAATCTTTGTGCAATTGTACCGAACTAAAAGGAATTATTACGGCCTAGAAACGCCGTAAAATAAAATGCTTTTAAGAAACGAAATGAAGAAAAGGGAACCAACCACGGAGTAGAAAGAAGGAGAGAAATGTTCTACGGATGCGCTAATTTGAAAGTGGCAACGAATTCTCACACGCCCGCCAGAGGACGCTAGCTGAAAATCTCCCTACTTCCTACGGGATTCAATGTAAATGATACTGAATCTGTCCTCTCTTTAAATGCTGCTATGGGAAAGAAAAAAAAATTTTTTCAACTGGATTTTGATGTAAATCTTCGACTGACATTATGAATTAAGTATGATTTTCATCCCACGAAAATAGGAGCCGTATTTTTTGAGAAATAGGTTTAATCGAATGCACTTACCAACTTGTCAAATCTGACAGAATCAGTCATTTTTTAAAGACTGCTGTTGGCAAGAGTTTTTTTTTTTTTTTTTTCAACTGGATTTTGGTGTAAATCTTCGATTGACATTATGAACTAAATATGACTTTGAAGCTCTCTAAATTGTGATAAATTATGCATGTGGCAAAAAATTAATTATGTCGGTACTTATTTTTTTTATTAATTAAAAATATTTAGTAGACAAAATAATTATTATAGACTATATTTTCATATTACCTTCTTTTTTACATGTTCATATTTTTATTTAATTACCATTTGTAATCAGTAATTGAAAAATTTATTTATTCATTATTATTATTTTTCTTCGTTTTACCTAATAATAGGAAATTTTATATTTACATAATTTTTACAATTAAAAATATATTCATTGGCTTAATTTTCGAATTTTTTTTATCTTTTTTGCTTAAACCTAGACTAATATAATGTATCTCTAACCAGGGGTGCCCACAGGGGGGGGGGGGGATTATGGCGCATGTTGCGCCATAAAAATTTTTGGGGGGGATTTTTTAAAGCTAATTAATTTATTTATTTATTTAAATTATTGATTAATTTATTTTTAATTAAAATTATGGGCTGATTTGTTTTGAATAAAAATTATTCATTAATTAATATTTTTAATCCACATTATTTTTTTTCTTTATTATTTTATTTATTTATTTATTTATTTTGTGTGCGTGTGAGTGTGCTTGGAATGTCTGGAAAAGAAAAAAAGCGATTCTGTTCTACGTATAATTAGTATTTTTAGAAAAATAATAATAAATAAAAAAATAATATTTACAATTTAAAAAAATAAACAAATATTTAAAAAAAAATAAATAATATTTTAAAAAATAAATAAAATAAAAAAGAGGGGTAAAAAAATAAAAAGCACAAGAGGGTTGGGAAACATTTTGGGGAAGGGGGATTTGCGCCATTGAGCTTGGGGGGGGATAGGCACCCCTGTCTCTAACCCCGTTTAAAATACACAAAAATCATATTTTAAGACTTAAAAATTCTTTCCAGAAATTTTTGTCTCTGAAATTTTCCTCTGTGTACTTGCTTCAAATTTTTTTTATCATGTTTTTTTTCACTTAAGATTTGAAATTGACATTATGAATTAAATGTGTTTATTCCCACGGAAGTGAGTGCCGTATTTTTTAAGTGATTTTTTAAGTAGAGATAATCGTAAAAGCTTAAATTATGATACAAAATATATTTGACGCTCGTTATAGTGACCACTCGTTATAAAGGCTCCCAATATTACGACCGGTGGGAAGCCCCCCCCCCCCCCAACTTTATCCCAATATACTCTATGTTCTACCTCTTATAGCGACGACTCGTTATAAAGATCTTTTTGTGGGGACGGAGATGGTCGTTATATCGAGCGTCGACTGTAGTATAAATTTCGTCATTTCTATTTTACATGCAGTTTTTCTTATAAATGGCAGTGACCAGGACCGTCACTAAATCACAAAAGTCAGGGAGTGTAAAAAATCGGCTGCCCCTAAAGTAGTTCATTATTATTATTTTTCTTAGTTTTTACCTAATAATAGGAAATTTTATATTTATATCATTTTTGCAATTAAAAATATATTAATTGGCTTAATTTTCGAATTTTTTTCTTCTCTTTTGCTCAAATCGAATAAGTTTTAAGCCATTTGTGCCTAACCTATGGTCTGTGAGCCAAATGGTGTGTTTATTATTATTATTATTTCAACGTATATAATTATTTGTTATATATTATTAATTTTTTTTTTAATTTTAATATTATTTTTTAAACATATTATTTTCTTTTTTTTTTTTAATATATTATTTTCTTTTTTTTAACCTATTATTTTCTTTTATTTTTAAATTATAACTATTATTTCTTATTTAAAAAATTCTGTGCTACGCCACTGAAAGTTATAATTTTATCATGACTAAGGCAGGGATTCAAGTGAAACAGGCAATCGCAAATTACAATCGCGACTGGAAATGAATTACATTAGAACGTTTCTTGATAAAAACATCGTGACGTTTGCCTATAAAAAACGAGCTAGATAAAACGTCACAGCCTACTTGGCGAATAAGAGGAGATCGCTGAGTGCTTGTGAGCTCTTATTGGCTCCACCCGTAGTGACGTCATGCCAAGTTAAGTTGATGATAATGTAATTCACTTCCAGTGGCGATTGCAATTCGAAGCGATCGCAGTGCTGTTTCACTTGAATCCCTGCCTAAAATACGTTTGAACTACTTTAGGGGCAGCCGATTTTTTACACTCCCTGACTTTTTTGATTTAGTGACGGTCCTGGTCACTGCCATTTATAAGAAAAACTGCATGTAAAATAGAAATGACGAAATTTATACTACAGTTGACGCTCGATATAACGACCATCTCCGTCCCACAAAAAAGATCTTTATAACGAGTCGTCGCTATAAGAGGTAGAACATAGAGTATATTGGGATAAAGTTGGGGGGGGGGGGTTCCCACCGGTCGTAATATTGGGACAGTCTTTATAACGAGTGGTCACTATAACGAGCGTCAACTATATTTTGTATCATAATTTAAGCTTTTACGACTATCGCCATTTAAAAAATCACTTAAAAAATACGGCACTCACTTCCGTGGGAATAAACACATTTAATTCATAATGTCAATTTCAGATCTTAAATGAAAAAAAAATGATAAAAAAATTTGAAGCAAGGACAGAGAGGAAAAATTCAGAGACAAAAATTTCTGGAAAGAATTTTTAAGTCTTAAAATATGATTTTTGTCTATTTTAAACGGGGTTAGGCAGGGATTCAAGTGAAACAGGCCATCGCAAATTACAATCGCTACTGGAAATGAATTACATTAGAACGTTTCTTGATAAAAACGTCGTGGCGTCAGCGTGACGTTTGCCTATGAAAAACGAGCTAGATAAAACGTCACAGCCTACTTGGCGAATAAGAGGAGATCGCTGAGTGCTTGTGAGCTCTTACTAGCTCCACCCGTAGTGACGTCATGCCAAGTTAAGTTGATGATAATGTAATTCACTTCCAGTAGCGATTGCAATTCGAAGTTCGAAGCGATCGCAGTGCTGCTTCACTTGAATCCCTGCCTTAGAGACAGGAGTGCCCATCCCCCCCAAGCTCAATGGCGCAAATCCCCCCTCCCCAAAATGTTTCCCAACCCTCTTGTGCTTTTTATTTTTTTTTTACTCCTCTTTTTTATTTTATTTATTTTTTTTTTTTAATATTTGTTTATTTTTTTAAATTGTAAATATTATTTTTTTATTTATTATTATTTTTCTAAAAATACTAATTATACGTAGAACAGAATCGCTTTTTTTCTTTTCCAGACATTCCAAGCACACTCACACGCACACAAAATAAATAAATAAATAAATAAAATAATAAAGAAATAAAAGAACTAATGTGGATTAAAAATATTAATTAATGAATTATTTTTATTCAAAACAAATCAGCCCATAATTTTAATTAAAAAATAAATTAATCAATAATTTAAATAAATGAATTAATTAATTAATTAGCTATAAAAAAACTCTTGCCAACAGCAGTCTTTAAAAAATGACAGATTCTGTCAGATTTGACAAGTTGGTAAGTGCATTCGATTGAACCTATTTCTCAAAAAATACGGCTCCTATTTTCGTGGGATGAAAATCATACTTAATTCATAATGTCAGTCGAAGATTTACATTAAAATCCAGTTGAAAAAATTTTTTTTTCTTTCCCATAGCAGCATTTAAAGAGAGGACAGATTCAGTATCATTTACATTGAATCCCGTAGGAAGTAGGGAGCGTTTCAGCTAGCGTCCTCTGGCGGCGTGTGAGAATTCGTTGCCACTTTTAGATAGCAGAGATTTAGCTCCTCCCCTTTAACCTCCATGGAACCAACAATGAATTTAAAAGATGTCGGCATAGCAACACAATAAAATGTTAATAATTTGATCAGAAAAGAGGTTTTCGAACTCAACGTTCAAACGCTTGTAACTTTTTTTCTAGTGGAGATAAAAGCTTGGTTCTACGACTGTAAGTCGAATCAATTCTAGGGTTAAAATATCGCTCTATCCAATGGCTTAAAAATCAAAACTGTGGATTAATTAGTTTATTTTTTATTGATGGTTTTAATGAACCAAGTATTGCAAGAAATCGGGTGAAGCCTTGCAAAAGGCAAGTTTAAAAATTGAATAACTCGTGCTGTGAAAATTGCCTTGAATTCGAATAAAATCTATATATAACACTAGCTGTGGGGCCCGGCGTTGCCGGGCTTTAAAGTAGTGATGAAAATTTAAATAAACTACTCGCCGTCAAGGCGGTATATAATGATATATAACCGCCAAAGCGGCTCGAATTTAAAGGAGGGAGGGAAGTTTTAGCGAAACCGGTTTCAAAAAACTACTCCCCGCTAAAGCGGCTCGCTAAAAAACTTTCCCGCATCAAAAAGTCAATCGCATTATTTGCACATGCTTCCTCAGGAATAAAAACAATGTCAAGTAGCACATATTTAACACTCTCCCTAATAAACAAATACAATTCCCTACCAAAAACAAATATTTCCAAACCGCTCTCTTCCTATAACATTAATTGAAAAATTCCAAACAAAAAAGTTGTTTTAATATTTAGATCGCAGACAAAAAAAATCATTGCTAAAAACATGAATTACAATTTAATTTGAAACACATTTTCAAAATGGTACCAGAAAAAAAATATAAGTCATTAAGTAGGCAGGAATTCAAGTGAAATACGGACGATCGCATTATTTGCCTTGTTGAAACGCCGTAAAATGAAATGCTTTTAAGAAACGAAATGAAGTAAAGGACACCAACAATGAATTTAAAAGATGTCGCCATAGCAACGCAATAAAACGGTAATAGTTTGATCAGGAAAGAGGTTTTCGAACTCAAAGTTCAAACGCTTGTAACTTTTTTTCTAGTGGAGATAAAAGCTTGGTTCTTTGACTGTAAGTCGAATCAATTTTGGGGTTAAAAATATCGCTCTATTCAAAGGCGTAAGAATCAAAACTGTGGAATAATTAGTTTATTTTTTATTGATGGTTTTAATGAACCAAGTATTGCAAGAAATCGGGTGAAGCCTTGCAAAAGGCAAGTTTAAAAATTGAATAACTCGTGCTGTGTTTAAGTAAGAGAATCGGAACAAACTGCATAGGACGAACAAAATTTTTCTGCTTCCAACGATATATAACATTAATATGTGCAAGTAATTTGTAACCCCAGTATTCGGCGATTTATGTGAAAATTGCCTTGAATTCGAATAAAAAACGAATCGCTGGTCGAATCTTTTCAAACTATAGCCTAAAGTCTTTCTGGATAAATGGACTATTCAACACAAAAAGAATTTTTCAAATCAAACCAGTAGTTCCTGAGATTAGCGCGTTCAAACAAACAAGCAAACTATATAGCTTTATATTATTAGTAAAGATTATTATTTTTAGTTATAACAATAACTCCTATAGCCTAAAGCCTTCCTGGATAAATGGACTATTCAACACAAAAAGAATTTTTCAAATCGAACAGTAGTTCCTGAGATTAGCGCGTTCAAACAAACAAACAAACTCTACTGCTTTATATTATTAGTAAAGATATGTGGGCTACAAAAAAAGTATCTCAAGCAATTGCGGATTTACCATTTCGCAATAGCTAGGGGCCCCAATGACATAAGGGCTTCAAATAAACATCCAAAAGGCTCCTGAAAAATAGTTTACGTAATTCTGTTCAGCACTAAGGGCCCCCGTGGCTGTAGTGGGGCCCAATCATGGGGCCCCTAAAGATTGTAGGAAGGGCTCTATCCCCCAAAGAGCGCAAGCTTTCGAGTAGGTACTTGGAAATGAGTTTTCATTTAATTTTTTTTTTGTTTGCTAATGCAGACAGAAAAACTTTCGTAGATCTAGGGACCCCAACAAAGCGTGGCCTCCAACCTAAATATCTCTCATTTTCAGCAACTTGTAACTGAACTATAATTTTATTACTAAAATATTACTTTTTTATTTTAAAATACATACTTCAAATTTTTCCTGGAGTAAGGGGGGGGGGTGCCCTTGCTAAATTTTAAAACACTTGAAACTGAACTTTGTTGAAACTTTATTTTTATTTTATTTATTTTTTTTTTTTTTGAGATACAAATTTCTTGAATTAATGGGAGAAGCGGGGGCCATAAGCTGTAGCTTGTTGGGCTTGTACGTAAATCCGGCCCTGAATATCAGTAGAGCTTTTTTTCAGGGACCAGCGGAAAGTGACGTCAGAAGCGGGATAACGAACGAAACGGACATTGTAGAATCGGGGTTGACAATTTTAGATTAGTAGATGTGCAAAAGGAATGTAAGTGAGAGAAAATAAAAGTGTATTATCAACGTAGAATCGGGTGTCCAAACCGTAGGTATTAGCGGAATGGTGTTCGCACTGTATACCATTAGGAACCATGAAATTCTATACTAGCTCACAAGTACATTGGTTTTATCCCAGCTCACATTCTACGAACCTTTTCGTGGCTTGGCAGTCAACATGTTAACCCTTCACTGCACGGTGTGCCAGATCTGGCACAAACCAAATAAACCCTCATATATTCCTATGATTTTTAAATGCAGTTAAACTGAGCTTTTTGCCCCTTGTGGAACATTACTATAACAGTTTAGTGTGATTTTTATGCACTAGTTAGTTGCACTAGTCTAGGCATTACAGTTCTTGCTTTTGAAAAATAGAATGTCTGCATTACAGTAAGAAGTGTGCTTAATCATTATTTCCTTTGTTCTAAAAATGTTTAGATATAAAAGCTGTACTTAGTGGTAAAAATTGTTTGTTCCACTTATGGCACAAAACACATTGTAGATTATTACACTTATCGGTATAAGCTTATACTAAGTGCTTTGTGCCATACGTGGAACAAACAGTTTAAACATCATTTTTGGCACAAATTTTTAAGATTAATTTTTTTCTTCATTTTCCTGAACTCAGGGCTATTTAAAAAATAGCATATGATTTTTTTCATGAAAATATAAAAAATCGTGCAGTGAAGGGTTAAACTAAAATTATAGTTGCTAGCAAATTGCAAAAAGCAATACTTTCAACAAAACAGTCAACTTACCCCAAACATCCGGCACAAGTGGATACCCTTCAATTTGCTCAAAATGCTGCACTTCTGTATTATATAAAGTCTTTTTTTGAAAATACGTTCGAGTTTGCTTTCAAAAATGTCACTGAAACTTTTTAGTATTCACCGATTCTTCCATCTCGAACAAATTACAGCGTGAAAACGCGACGCGAAGCACCAAGTAAAACACATCAACAAACATGCCATTGCCAACACGAGGCAAAAAAGAAAAAACAAATCTGTTTTTTGTCTGTAGAATTTTAAGAGTGGAGACAATTTAAAAAGAAATGAACTTCTAACTTTTATGTTTGCTAAGTATACGCAGGAAAAACATTTTAACTTTTTACGGACTATTTTTTCGATCTCTTGAATTAATTCAAAAGGGGTCTCAGTGGCCGAGCGGTCTAATTGCCGAATTCATGTGAAACACCATTGCAACCGCTTCGAGGCGATCGCAATTGCAATCGTTTCTGGAATTCGAATTACGATAGAATAGCATCTCGTAGCGATTGTAACGTTTCACTTGAATCCAAATTTGGGAATTTGCGATTGCATTGGTGAGTTGCGATCGTCCGTGTTTCACTTGAATCTTGGCCTAGGTCAGGAATTCAAGTGAAACACCATTGCAATCGCTTCGAAGCGATCGCAAATTGCAATCGCTACTGGAAGTCGAATTACATTAGAATCGCATTTTGTAGCGATTGCAACGTATCCAAATTTGGGAATTTGCGATTGCAATGGTGAGTTGCGATCGTCCTTGTTTCACTTGAATTCCCGCCTAAGGCGTGTAGCCGATAACTCTGAGACAGTGGGTTCGACTCCCATCCTCGCTCCGGATGTATTTTCCTTCCTTTGTGATGTAAATCTCGCATACATTGTCCGTACAAGATATGTGTAATAAAAATCATGTATAATGGAGGCAAGATTGTAGTCCTCATCAAAAACCTGGGCATATAGCCCCAAACGAAACGAAACGAAATCAATTCAAAAACATCTTCAAAATCTCTGCAATTTCTTCAGAGTTTCGCCACTAAAACCCATTTGTTGTAACTATTTTGTGCCATTTCATCGTTTCTGGCAGTTGCTAAAAAGCGGATCAGGTAATTATTAAAAATATTTAAATAGGTAGCTATTTAAAGAGCATATAGAAATGTTATTGACTCATACATTATTTGCCTGACGAAATTTTAAGAAATGTGCCTAATGGCTGTTGTTATTATCTTGAGCCAGTCAGGCTGGCAATGTAAAGGTGGGCTGTTTCATTTTTCCAACCGTGTTTGGTATGAAGTCTGACTTTCATAGTACTCACAGGTCATAGGGACACGCCTATAGGGACATGTCACCAAGATGTCACCATAGGGCCATAGGGACAAGTCACACCATCACTTCACATTTCACACACTCCAGGGTCCCCCGTACCTACCACAACTCGTGGTTTAACCGTGATAGGGCCCTGAAGAGCGCTCTGTTCCTTTTAAGCCAGAACCAAGAGTCGAGCAAATCCTTGGCCCAACACCCTCAGAGGTATCGTTTCACTCAGAGGACTTTGTGACCACGACATTTTTAACGTCCCCCAGCTACCATTAATCAAGACGGTGGATTTTTGATCGGCTGGGATCGAACCCCGGTCCCTCCGGTCACGAGTCCGACGCCTTACCGATTGGGCCACCACGGCCCTATAGGGTGGGCAATGGGCAACCATTCACAGTACAATGCAATCGTACAAAGGAAAAACAGGAGAGAAAAAGTACGTCCATGCCCGAACCAGGATTCGAACCCAAGACCTCCCCATTTGCAATCAGATTTCTCTGACCACTAGACAAAGTGGCCGGCACGAAAACCCAGTGTTTTTGCTTTTGCAGATAAAATGTTCTGATTTTCTCCCTTGATCTCTAGGTTGATCTCCTTTGCTTTAGAATTTTTGAATTTTTCTGAAAATACTATGAAAACACTGAAATCTGTAAATATATTTTCTAATTCCCATTTCAAGTCTTAATATATTTTTTTTCTACTATACAAGATGATAACCAGTTTCGCGTATGAAATACTATGATGTAAAATGACATCACAATCCGATAAATCTTCATGCTTCACATGGTGGTCGAAAGGTGCATACTTAACCCCAGAATAGCACTTTTTCATCATGAATGAAAAAATTCTTTCGAAACGACCACGGGTAGAAAAGTTGCCCCTTGCTGTCAAAACCCTTTATAAAAAACTCGAGACCCGTTACTTAAGGGATATACACTGCGATGCAAAAGTTTAGACAAAATGCAAATATGTGAATAAAAAGAAAACTATGCAACGAAATGCTTTCACATTTCTACTGCAGGTACACAATATGGTCCAAAATACGTGTATGGAGTTCTTAAAACAATAACTGGAATCAAATTTTGGACAAAAGACATTTTTTTTTTTACATTGTTGCAAAAGTTTAGACAATAGTCAGATTTTATGCAAATATTCCTTGAAATGTGATTGGTGGAGGAAATGTGGGACTGTATTATTCATTTATAAAGTGCAGAGATTGCTGAATAAATAATCAAAATCTCAAAAGCTCTTTAGTTCTCGTGTAAAGAAGATGAGAAAGTTTGGAAGCCGAAATTGAAAACAAACCTACTTTATTAATTTTTCGTCTTTTAAATCGTCTCTACTATGGTAGTACATTGTTTTTCACTTTGTGGAGATCAAATTCAGACATGCGTATCGATCAAAAAGTCCAAGAAAAATGATATTTCTTAAGGATGAAGAAATTGAAAAAACGGCTCAGACTGACGATTCGCCCCTAAATCCTACAAAACTTTAACTTGGGTCAAAAACAGCACGTGACAGCATAAGTAGATGAACAATTGAATCGGAATGCAGAAAAAAAAAAAAAAAACAAAGAATTGTGCATGATCCTTTTCGGACAGAGTATCCCAAATAAGCCAGATTTTAATGTGAAAAGCAGCATAAGTATCATCGTGACTAAAAAATGAATGGTACTTTCTTTGACAAAAATTATTAAAATTGGGATGGCCTAGATGGATTATAATTCTTTTCGCGGGACTTGAGAAATATCCAATGATCATATGCTGTGCTGCTTTTACCAATAAATTCTGGCTTATTTGGGACACTCTGTCCGAACAGGCTCAAGCACAATTCTTCGTTTTTTTTATGCATTCCGATTCAGTTGTTCATCTACTTATGCTGCCACGTGCTGTTTTTGGCCCAAGTGGAAGTTTTGTAGGATTAAGGGACAAATCGTCAGTTCGAGCCGTTTTTCCAATTTCTTCATCTTTAAGAAATATATTTTTTCTTGGTCTTTTGATCGGATACGCATGTCTGAATTTGCTCTCCACAAAGTAAAAAACAACGTACTACCATACTAGAGCCGATTTAAAAGACAAAAAATTAATAAAGTAGGTTCGTTTTCAAATTTCGGCTTCCAAACTTTCTCATCTTCTTTACACGAGAACTACAGAGCTTTTGAGATTTTGATTATTTATTCAGCAATCTCTGCACTTTATAAATGAATAATAAAGTCCCGCATTTCCTCCACCAATCACATTTCAAGAGATATTTGCATAAAATCTGACTATTGTCTAAACTTTTGCAACAATGTAAAAAAA
This sequence comes from Uloborus plumipes, assembly GCA_038373865.1. Taxonomy (NCBI): domain Eukaryota; kingdom Metazoa; phylum Arthropoda; class Arachnida; order Araneae; family Uloboridae; genus Uloborus; species Uloborus plumipes. Next base: position 29,055 of record JAXGGA010007739.1, on the reverse strand, counting down.
TATCTTTTGTAATATCCAAAATTTGATTCCAGTTTTAGTTTTAAGAGCTCCAGACACGTATTTGGGACCATATTGTGTACCTTCGTTTCGTTTCGTTTCTTTTGGGGCTATATGCCCAGGTTTTTGATGAGGACTACAATCTAGTGTCTTGCCTCCATTACACATGATTTTTTTTTAATTACATATATCTTGTACAGACAATGTATGAAAGAGTTACATCACAAAGGAAGGAAAGTACATCCGGAGCGAGGGTGGGAGTCGAACCCACCGTCTCAGAGTTATCGGCTACACGCCTTAGACCGCTCGGCCACTGAGACCCCTATTGTGTACCTGCAGTAGAAATTTGAAAGCATTTCGTTGAATAGTTTTCTTTTTATTCACATATTTGCCATTTGTCTAAACTTTTGCATCGCAGTGTAGAAGTTATGGTTATTTAAGGGATATAAGGGATCATAGTTATATAATGGTCTCTACTCTCTAATATCGTTGAAGGTCGACTTTCCACGGCTGCATATACATGTAAGGACTACGAGCATAGTGCCCTGCGTCTACAAGCAACACGGGAAAGATTTTGCTGCACGCAGACAGCTGCTAGATCTGGTATTTTTGACCTCTAAACCACTAAGAGCGATGGATTTCTTTTCGTTTTTTTGTTTTTTTTGGCTCGTGTTGGCAACAATGTTGATATGTTGCTTTTTGCTGCATGTGTCGGAATTTTTAATGCTGTGATTTGTTCGATATAAAGCTGATGATTGCGAATAAGAATGTTTTGGTTGCCTTTTTTGTGACTCATATTTAAAAGTTATCATCTCAGAAAAAAGATGGTTATAGTATGGAAGTGCAGCCTTTGGGGTCAATTGAAAGACGTCTACTAGTAACAGATGTTTGCGCGTAAGTAGCTTGTTTGTTTGAAACTGCTTTTATTAGTTTCACATGTGGGTTTGCTTGCTTGTTTGTTTGTTTGTATGTATGTATGTATATCTCTGAATAAAAGATAAAATTCACGTTCTTCGCAAATATAAAAGTAATATATTTAGAGTGGATTTTCAATAGTTTTGAAAATCAGAGAGAACTCAGTTTAAAAGCGTATTTTTCAGTTTTGTTGAATTATAATTTAACTATTGTAATTTGTAAGCAACTATGATTTCAAACAGGCCCGTCATTTCGGGAGTTCTGCATGCTCAATGGGAGGTCACGGGGGATGACCTCCCATCAGTGTTTCTTTCAGACATTTTGCTCCAGTGGGGGGGGGGGGGGCACTTTGAGAATCCAGAAAGGCAAAAAGATAGGCGCGAATCCAGCGGGTCACTGTGGGAGGGGGGGCAAAAATAGTTTAAATCTGCATTTAGGGGACTTTTTTCGATAAATTTGCCCCCTCCCACTAAATTTGAGATCTAAACTTGTAGTTTTGCCCTTCTAGCCCCTTTCCTACAATGACGTCTTCCAAAAACAAAAGCTAGCTGGATTTCGATGAATTTGACCAAGCCTCCACCATTTGACCCCTAAAATTTCACTTTGACTCGCCCTCCTTTTCCGACAGTGACCTCCTCCAAAGCTGGATCCGCAGTTGCCATTTGCGTATTAAAGGGAGTGGATGTTGACAACCTATCTCCCCTCTGAAGTAACTTAAAAATTTCTTACTCTCAACACAAACTTTAACATTTTGAAACATCTATTCTTAAATTTATCTCAATGATTGGCTTACCCCCTCCCTAAGTAAATTCTCATGGCCACCATTCTCATGGGAGAGGCGAATCTTTGAAAAACTTAGTTTTCCGCCCGCGGTAATTTTTCGAAGCTGAAACTCCAAAAACAAAATTTTTTTAGATATTTAAAAACTTTAAGGGAGTAAGCATCGGAGGCACTTAACCAGAAAAAATCTCAACTGGAAGCCCTAAATGCACTAATGTATAGGATCGTTGATGGCGTTCGGTAGGGAAAGTTCAACACACCACCCTCAAAATATTTTGATATTGGAGCTCTAAATACGCAATTGTAGGTCATCTGCGATGATATTAAGGTAAGGCCCCTACAACTAGTGGAAGGGGGTCACGGACTCTACCCCAGATTTTTTTTTTTTTTTGCAAACTGAAGGCCTAAAAGCGCAATTGTTGGTATGTGTGATCCTTTAGGTAAATGAGAAAAAAAAACTATATCAAAATAAAAAGCTAATTGGCAATATTTAACTGATGTTTAATCTGTTTGAAAGTATGGTGCTACGTTTTGTTCAATTTATGGTGTAGGAGCAAAGGGCTCCGCGCCGACAAATTATTTTCGCCTTTAGGAAAATTAAAAAAAAAACTATATCAAAGTAAAAAGCTAATTGGCAATATTTAACTGATGTTTAATCTGTTTGAAAGTATGGTGCTACGTTTTGTTCAATTTATGGTGTAGGAGCAAAGGGCTCCGCGCCGACAAATTATTTTCGCCTTTAGGAAAATTAAAAAAAAAACTATATCAAAGTAAAAAGCTAATTGGCAATATTTAATTGATGTTTCATCTGTTTGAAAGTATGGTGCCACGTTTAGTTCAATTTATGGTGTAGGAGAACTTTCCGAAACTTTTGACATCTCTATTATTCTATGGAAATTATCAGCTACATTCCCGAAACCACTACTATCAGATAAATTATTAGAAAAATTTAAACATCTGTCGATTTGAACATCTTAAATCCAGGGTCGTACCTACTCTATTGTCAAAAGAAAAAAGAAAAAAAACATAATCGGCCTGCATCAATGTCCAAATTCTAAATGATTATCGTCACTTAATATTATGGCTATAGGGGCCCCTCGCAGGGCCTTATTGTATTGGGGTCTCCCATTTAAGGAGCAATTAATGTATTTATACTTATTTATTTGGAGGCGGGGTTACTAAAATTCATCAACAATGAAATGTTCTCCAAGAAAACACTACCGATGTTTACGGTGCCAGTAAGAAACGTAAAGGGAAACCCAAGAGCATTTTTCACCCGATGAGTTTGACTCCAGGGGTGTTTATATAAGGGGACCCATGAGGCCCTATTTTCTCCAAAAATAAACAAACACACCTAATCAAAAGAATTTCTGAGATTTTTGCCCAAAAAAAGAAAACGTACGAGAGGTTACAGCAAACCGTCCCGCATAGCTAGAGGTGGATGGCAATTTTTAATATTTTCCCGAGTGGCGTAACGAAAGGATAGGTGCTTTCTAGTGCCAGATTTATGGGGGAAATTCGGAACCCGTGCCCGACTGCCAACTTCAGAAGGCAACTAATTAAAAAGAAGCACGGAATCAGAAGGTTATCATGACCTCTTGGACAAAGACCAAAAAGATCCTAAAATTCCACTGTTAGACTTAGTTGTGGAGAATTTCCAGGTGAGAGCATCCGATAACTCCCCTTCCCCCTTCCCAAATGGCCCCATCACCAAAGATAACTTAAAATTACAATATTATGCCTTCAGCTTCAGAGCGCTTCTGGAAGAATACTAAATTTCTGTTTCTATATTCTGATAAATTTCCGAAAATTTCTGGAAGACTTGCCTTTTCTCTAACAACGAGGTCAATTGCCTAAAATGGCGTTTTAGGGATTTAAAATTTTGGTAGATATCTCTCCCCTCCCGTTACCCTCTAACCCAGTGATTTCCAACCTGGGGGCGATCGCCTCCTAAAGGGCGATTTGAATCCTCAAAGGGGCGGTAAATTCTTAAGGGGGGATAGGGGGTGATGGGTATTTAGAAGAGGAAAACACAAGTAATAAAATTGTAGCGAAAACCGAATTTGTATAAACATGTACGAAACCGGTTAATCAGAGTTCAGGTTCAGACAATTAATCACAAGTTAAGGAAAAAACTAATTAAAGTTCAAGAGCTTCCTCCTTTTGAACCTTAGGAAGTATTTTGTCATTCATTGTCCATTTTATGAATTTTCAGATTTTCAATATACCTTCTTTCAAATTTTTAGTTCAATGATTTTAATTCAACCAGATTCCAGTATAGAAAGGAAAATAATTTCTTGAAAAATGTACTTCGGTTTTTGAAAAGTACGTCGATGATCTTGGTTAAATATTACCCATCAAATGCTTATCAGTTCGCTTTGTGAAATAAAAAAAATGAAGGTATTTTATTTATTAATATTTTTAGTTTAAAAGTGATTGGTAAAAATTTCTTATATTTTTAATAATATCGATGTTCACTTATGTTTTTTTCGAGGAAGAAAGGGAATGGGGGCGATAAGTGTCAGTCAGCGTCTTAAAGAGGGCGATGAGCTCAAAAAGGTTGAGAAACACTGCTCTAACCAAAACGGCAACCGGAGAATTAGGTCCCACAATACAGAATGATGAGTTTTTTAAAAAATATTCTTTATTACTGAAGAGAAGTAAAAAATGCACTTTGTTAAAACTAAGCGATTTTAAGAACAAAAATAAATAATTTTGGGGGAAAATCTTAATTTTTTTTCAAGAAGAAATCACAACACTTGACTTTTTCAACTGATATAAATTATTGGTCAATTAATTGTGTGCCCTTCTCCCCTTTCTTTCATACCCCCCCCCCCTTTTTTTTTTCTACCTCGTCTGAAAATAAGAACGTGTTCAAAACTTCTCCAAAGCCTTCTCCCAAAAAATCATTAGAGAGTATCTTACATTTGTATTTGTATTTGTATTTCGTTTCCTGGGTTTCAGTTTTTAAAAATTTTCAGGGAAAATTCTTCAAACACCTAAAAACATCGAAAATCACTTAAAATTGCGCTTTTGGAACTTCAATTTTGCACAAACTTCAATGCCCTTAACGCTACTAAATACAATCTTACACTCACGCAGTGGCGCACCCACGGGGTAGCTAAGGGGCTCAAGCCTAGGGATGTAAGGGGCAGAAAACAAACCCACTTGACAAAATCAAGGAAATCCTAAAATTGCCATTTTGCGCCTTTAGTTTTTTTAATTTTCCGCTAGAGAGCACTCAATCCCCAACTTTATGTTTAATGCCGCCAGAGATAGTTTTGAAATATTTTCAAGGAAAATTTCTGAACGTGGGACTAACTTTTCACCAAGTTATGGGAGAAGGAACGGGTTCCTATTCCTTCTTCCATAACTTGGCCAAAAGTAGTTTAAAATTAGTTTTTGAGGCAACAATTTCAAAGCATTTCCAGTAAGAAACCCCTATCTAATATCAAGGTCTTTAGAGAGAACGTCTAAAACTTCGTTTTCAGGACTATAATTTCCAAAATTTTCGGGGAAGAGCCCTCAAAGAGATGCTGGAGTTGGAGTTTTTTTTTTTTTTTTTCAAAGTGCCACCCTCCCACTTAAAATTATTCTCTCGTTTGGGCCGCTCCCTAAAATGTCTTCAAATATCATTTTAAAATGTATATTTAGAAAGGAGAGTGAATTTGTCTGAATTTGAGCCCGAATTTCTCGCCCATTCCTCCGACATTACCGAAGATTATTTGGAATTGCATTTTAAAACCTCAACGAGGAAAATTGTCTAGAAGAGCGCTCCACCCTGCCATCCTCTAAATTACTATTCTAAGCTTGATCCCATTAGCCCTCTTCAAAATTTAAACATATACTAGTTTCCTGCGGCATGTTGATACATAATGTCCCCCTCCCTTCAACTTTAACCTCATTCTGATGTTATATTATTTGACATAATTAAATGTTCATAAGATTTCAAGACATATTACGCACGTGGCCCGCTAATGCCCCAGGCAGCTAGCTGCGTGGCCCGGCGTTGCACGGGCGCTTTAGGCCTTTGATGTAGTCACGAAAGTTTCAACAAACTAATATTATAAGTAGCTGGCGATATAACTAATACGTACGTGGCCCGTTAATGAGTTTCATGTTGGATTTCTTTAAGCCTTCATTCAAAATTCTCATTGTCATTATAATTACTGTTCCATAGCAACCACGGTTTGTAACAATGGATTTCATATTTATCATTTAGGACAAATTGCTTTAACTTTGACTACTTATTAATTAATATCTTCGTTTCTTGAAATCGTATAATTATATAAATTTAAACTAATGAAGCCTGGAAAATTACCTACCTATCGGTACCTGGTTCGACTTTCAGTTCATTGGCGTTCAGGAGAAAGAAGCGTGACATAGATAGTTAGAAAGAAAGATAGATAGATACTCAGTTTTTAATATAAGTAGATACTCCACTATTTGCCTGCCATTATTACAACTTAGTTCTTGGGAATATAATCAAAAATGCAATATGCTTTATCGGATATATGAAACGGTTATATAAGTAGTCTTTTCATCATCATCGAAAGGCGCAGGGAAACGAATGGGTCAGGGAAGATGCATAAAATAGAAAGAAAGGTTAGTCTGTAATGGCTTATTTTAGCCAAATCATTGATTTGTTATTATTATTATTATCATTTTTTGTAAAATAATAATAATAAAAACAAAAAGTTTTTCATTTTAAAAATAGTTATATTCATTTAAGCCTCAAACTAAATGTAATCATCTTGCAAAAGGGGGTCCCGCCAGAGTTCTCCAATCGGGCCCCGCATTTGCTAAGGCCGGCCCTGTGTGTGATGAAGTTATTGAAAGGGACGCAGGTTTTGAAACTCTCTTCAGGAAAATAAGGTCAAAATTTGTCTTTAACGCGAAATTGTAAGCTATGTTTGATGAGATAGGTGAGGTAAATGTCGTTTGTGAAACTTTTCCGAAATTGAAGTCAGTGAAAGAAAATGTAAGCTGTCTCTGATGACGTTTGGGTTTGAGTTCGGAACTCTACCCAGGAAAAGTTTTTGAAATTGAAACTTTAAAACACAATTTTAGTGCATTTTGATGGCATCAGAGAAAGGGATGGATTTAGGACTTTACCTTTTAAATTTTTTGAGATTGAAATCCTGGAATCGCAATAATCATTTTTGGTCGATAAGGGAAAGGATAGGGTCCACGGACTCCCCTCTACCATAATTTTCGAAAATTGCATCATAAACCATCTTTGAGAAAAATAGAATTTAAAAATTTTGAAAAATTGAAGTCCTAAAAATGCATTTCTAGACTCTCTTTTATAACATTATGAATATTAATGCAATTCAGAACTCTCCCTGGAAGTGTTCTGAAATCCCCCCCCCCCCCATTTTCAAAGCACAACTGTAGGCGATTTTTGATGTCAATGGAAAAATAAGGTTTGCAAATTCTTTCCCAGTATTTTCTGAAACTGATGTCCTAAGATACAATTGCAGGCCATCTTTGATTACACCCCCCCCGGACTTTATAGATTTATTTCTTTTGTGTGTGTATTAGTGCAAACTGAGATTTCCCCCCTGGGGGCAGTTGACTTTCTCCGGGGGGGGGCGATGCCTGAAAGAAACACTGCCTCCCATCCTTATTCGGCAAATTTTGTCTCACGATTCGGCGAATTTGCGGACATAATTGAACATTTTTCGTGCCTGATGTTCTTTTCATTCGATGTACCTTGTGTGCCTACATGTATTTTATCATTCTGCAAATCAAGTTATCTCGGGAAAATAAAAATCTAAGTCCAGGGCCCCCTACATGGGCGTAGCCAGGACTCCACGTTAGAGAGGGGCACGCAGGAACACCCACGATGGGAGGTCACTGTGACCTCCCAAAATACTACAAGTCTCCCAAGAGTTTTCAGAGACCATTCCACCACATCCACCCCAATTTTCGGAGGTCACTGTGACCTTCCAGAAGGTGAAAAATTCTCCCAAGCAGAAGAAAAGTGCCGTTCTTGTCATCTGACTCAGTGCAAAACCATTCCTTTTCTTATTCAATCACCAGACTTCATTTTAACACACTGGATTCTTGATACAAATATTTTCTACTGTGTTCCGTTGTTTTTCAAGGTTTTGAAGCACATGTGTACCAATACGTGACCAGAAAAAGTATCAAAAGAGAAATAAATTGGCTAATAAGAAAGCTGGGAGGTCGCAGTGACTTCCCATCGGAGTGGCCCGGCTCTGATCAAGGGGGATGCAGTTGCTCCTCCCTGCCCCCCTCCCTTTCGCCCCTCACATGGCCTCCTCCTCCACCATGAAAAATTTGAAACGAAGGTCTTGTAGTGTTACGAGCATAGGGCCAGGGTAGCCCGATCGGTAAGGCGTCGGATTCGTGATCGGAGGGACCCGGGTTCAATCCCAGCCGATCAAAGATCCACCGACTTGATTAATGGTGGCTGGGGGACGTTAAAAATGTCGTGGTCACAAAGTCCTCCAAGTGAAACGATACCTCTGGTGGCCCTGGGCCGAGGGATTTCTCGGCCCTTGGTTCTGGTTCAAAAATAAGAACAGAGCGCGCTTCAGGGTCCTATCCCGGTTAAACCACGAGCTGGGGTAGGTTCGGGGTACCTTGGAGTGTGTGAAGTGGTACGAGCGTTCAAGAAGAATTGTTTCTGAAAAGATTCTTTTTTTTTTTGTGTGTGTGTGTTAATTAATTATAGTTGTGCTCTACGTTGTAAAATTATAAAAGTGCAGTAACTTCTAATAAGCAAAGAGTGTTGCTGTAATGCAGTGACACCCAACCTTTTTAATGCGCTTTTATTAGTTTCACATGTGGGTTTGATCGCTTGTTAGTTTTGTATATCTCTGAATAAAATATAAAATTCACATTCTTCGCAAATATAGAAGTAACTAGCAAAAATACCCGGCGTTGCCTGGGTCAGTAATATTGAGAAACAATTTATATATTCACCTTTGTTTTTTTTTTCCCTGAACTGAAAGAACTCAAAACACACCGCTTTGACAATTTTTAAAATGTCGCCAAATTTTTGCGTAACTGTTTTGGGATACCTAGGATAATTTTGCTCCCCTTCTTACTTTATGAAAATACATTAAGTATTATTATGTCACTAATTTTTGTCACAGAGAAATGGAAATCAAATGTTGAGATACTATTGCTGACCATAAAATGACGGTAAAAGTTTTTGTCCTAAATGATTTCGAAATTAATAGGGAACATTTAGCAGTTATTTATGCAAAAATGCAAATTAGTGGTAATTTTAGTCTTGTTTAAGGGTGGTTTTATCAATTTAGTATGTGGCTTACTTTACTTTTTGACATAATTTTAAAAAGGTTTTTAATGGATACATACTGAATCGGAAAACAAAAGAAAAAAAAATACGTAATAATACTTTCCTTTTTTACGACATAACCAAAATAAAACAATTATCTGATATTTATCGACTACGGCAAAATCTCAATCATCGATATAATACTCCTACTTTTCAAATGTGGGAGTATTATATCGATGATTGAGATTTTGCCACCAGTCGATAAATATCAGATAATAATTGTTTTATTTTGGTTATTTCGTGTAAAAAGTAAAGTATTATTAGGTAGTCTTTGGCACAAAAACTGGCGTCAGTTGAAAAAATCGAGGAGAATCTCAGTTATTGAAATCTTGCAGCAAATTTGGCAAAATTCCAGTTCAATCGGATACTAAGAAACTGCCCTATTGTAAGTGCCCAGAGAAAGTTACCAATCAACGCAAAAATATTTAAGAAATACCGTTAAGTTGTATTTAAAGCTCCATCAAATTGGAAAATAATGAACCTAATCCAGTTGCCAATCTCTTCAAGCGATTACGTTACCGATACTCTAAAACACATATTTACAAAACTCGAGAAAATAATTGATGCAGTGAACCATCTGCTAATAAAGGAGTACAATTTATTCTACAAAATAATCGTATAACTTTGATATATGCCCCAAAAATTATGCGCCAAATCTGGCACTCCCTACGGGCTTTGTAGGGTTGCTGTTTCGTATTTTAGTTTTTTTCTTTAACAGGCTTTTTAAGGTTGCTGTTTCTTATTTTGGTTTTGTTTTATTGTGTTGTTATTTTTTATGTTTTTATTGTCTGTATTTAGCGAGAATACATCTTGGCGAGAGTTATTTTGCTTGGCGACAAAAAAAAAGTCGCCAAATTTTCGATTTGGGGCATATATCAAAGTAGTTCCAAAATAATATTTGCACGTTTCAAAGCACAATAAAAAACACATTGTCTTAATGATAAATATTCTATTTACAACTAAGACTACAAAATGTTTTAAAATACAAATCATAGTAAAAGCTCGTTTGCCTGCTGGCGCGCATTCGTTTCCAATGTCTAAGTAAAAGCCTTTATATTAACCATGAAGCTGGAAAAAAATTACTTTTTGATTTGACTTGAGAAAAGCCTTGAACATTTAATGCGAAAAGCGGAAATGGTACACGCAATTCTACCTATCGACAGGGAGTTGAGATGATGCACTAAATACTGAATTAGTTTGCTAGAAGCCTTCGCGGATTTATGCGAAAAATGTACCTTAAATTGGAATGAAAAAGCGCTACCAATCGAACTTTTTCGAATATCATTATAAGTTAGAGCCTATATGTTATTATGATGCATAAGCTACATTATGGTAAAAGTTTCATTAAAATCCGTCCAGTAGTTTTTGCGTGAAAGAGGAACAAACATCCATCCATCCAAACATCCGCATTTATAATAGTACTAGCAGTACCCGCACGGCGATGCCCGTGCAAAAAATGTAAAGAAAGTCAACTGAATAAATTTAAATTTACTCCACCCTCTTAAGTAAAATTATTATATTCTTTAATTCAAATGTGCACCACGACCTTTTAAAATATATTGATGACACTTTTAATGCCATTTCAGTTTGTAGTGTTCAATGCGAGGATTATTTTAGTTTTAAAGACTTTTTTCTTCTTTTCGTGTGTGTGTGACGAACTTATTTATTTTTAGCGCAATTTTTACGTTTCAATGGAACTTTTGACACAACTGTAGAGCCAAGATTTTCGAAAACTCTCAATGACCACAGCAATATTGCCCTTGAAATTTAATATCTCCCCAAAAACAACAGTGTTGTAAAAAAATCCCCCGCCAAGAAAACCTTAAATACTCAGCCTTAAAAAGTTATGATATCGAGTTTTCCCGCCAAGTTTGTGCCAAACTACAACTAACCTGTATGTATAGTTCTTTTAAATTGTTTTCAGTTTTGCCAGGCGGGAAGCTTTGTCTTGTGAGGTGGTTGCTTAATGAGTAAAAACTTCCCGCCTGGCAGGACTGAAAACAATTTAAAAGAACTATACATACAGGTTAGTTGTAGTTTGGCACAAACTTGGCGGGAAAACTCGATATCATAACTTTTTAAGGCTGAGTATTTAAGGTTTTCTTGGCGGGGGATTTTTTTACAACACTGTTGTTTTTGGGGAGATATCACATGTTTTTGCATTAATATTATTTCTTTGCCTGTTTTTTTTTCTCTTCAAAATTTACTTTGCATGTGTTTTTTTTCCCTTCAACATTTTTCTTGGCGGTCCGACATCTGTGGTTTTCTTGGCGGCATGCATTTGGTGCAAAAGTTCAAGGATCTTCTTCAGTCTGGGATAAATTTGAAATCAATCACAATGTACCACCCGAACCGACGCAAAACAAAGCTAGTTGCTAACAATACTACGATTAAATTAAAAGTTAAAAAAAAAAACCCCAACCCTTACTGCCGATCTCATATTAAAATGAACTAAATTGAAGATCCCATTTAACATTCGAGCGTTCGCGCTGGGTCTTTTCGACCCAGGCGCAAGGATAAACACTCGCTGCTCTACTTCTATTTGAAAGAAATGGATCAGGTCCACTGTAGCTGCATTCAAAGTCGACCCCTTGAACTTGGATATACTTTTGAGATCCTTGATTAATATTTGTCAAAATCATGATTTACTACTGAATTATTCATTAAATATTGTTAAAATGCTCTTAAAATGTAATATGGGTCACTCTGACCCAGCGCGCGCTCTCGTGTATCGGTATGTCGCGCGCTTTCCGGAAGGTTAAAAGCCCTATGCAATAAAATCAATTACAAATATTTTATTTGTTAACAAATAGAAACTGGCAACAGATAAAATTATAAATCATTGAGTTTTCTTTCCTCGTGGCCCAACAATGAAAACATAAACGCTCAGATGTTGAACAGAGCTGGTAGATAGAAATCGGACCAATTTTAAGCATTAATAACTCCGGGGTGCGATGACCCCGGGGGGTAAATTTTGGGAAAATGTCCTCAATGTCTCATCGAGAATATTCATACCAAAAATCAACACTAAAGACCCCCGGGGAGAAAAGATATGGAAAATAAAAGCGAGGGGGAGGGGGTGGGGGGGGGTCGAAAAACCCCCTATGCCGAGCTTTGGGACAAAATAAATGTGGGTGCAAAAGCAGAGCTCAATCCGAGTTACCGTTTAGTCTGGACCCCTGTCAAACAATTTTTAAAAAGTGCGAAAAATAGCGATTTTATAACATATATCACCCCTCCCCCTGAGGGTCCTGGATGTTTTGCTTTAGTATGTGCCGTCAGGGGCCGCTGGAGATTGAGTATACCAAAAATGAACTCTAAGGATCTTTATGGGGCTGAGATACAGAGGGGTGAAAACCCCGGTTTGGTTACTCGCGTAAACAGTCCTAGTCGCTCTTTTACATTTTTATTGGCGACGGAAATTTCTTGGCGGCTTGTATTTGGTTTTCTTGGCTGGGCGGGACGCTCCCGCGTCCCGTGATAATTCACCGATTTAACCGTAATTTCAATGTAAAATTGGTCGCCAAATCTAAATTTATTAACATAGGGAACCGATTGTATCAGGTAGATCAGCCACAGCCATTCTTCCATGATTTTAATGTGAACATTAAAAGGAAAGAAATATAATGTCTTTCGTACCATCTCTTTGAAGTGATTACAATCTAACAGTGACCCTCAAATAATCAAGATTTCACTGGCCGGGAACCTCCTCTGAAGAAAAATTATTATATCCTTTAGTTCAAATGCGCTCCACAACCTTTTAAATTCCACTTAAAGTCATGTTAAAGTTTAAATCAATTCGCCAAATAAATATAAGAGACAGAAAGTTAAGTAAGTAACAGGAGATATTAATTAATCAAATTGAATAAATTTTCAAGGCTTAAATCTATACGCAAATTTAAACCACAAAGTAACTTCAGGGACAAAAGAGCAGCTGATCAGGAAAATGGCTCTAGTGTTTCAGTTCTGCGTAGAGTTAGGCCTTGAAAATTGACTAAATTTGATTAATTAATATCTCCTGTCCTAATTAACGGACAGAAACGTGCTAAAACTTTTCTTTTTCAGAAAAAAAAACCCTTTCCAACGATATATAATGTTTTGGGGTGGGGCGAGGTTTTCCCCCCTCAATTATGGCGGATACACCAAAAATGAGACTAATTAATTAATTTAAAAATAACTAATTCGAAATTAAAAATTTGGGCTTCGAGGTGCACGAGGGCGGGGTACGTTCGAATTTTTGAGCCAAGTTTCAGGTCTGTGGGTGCTGCGGGGGCTTCTGGCCAGCGGTTACAAACATACAGACAAACGAACACCGTCATCTTTATATATATAGATTAAGATATATTCAATACTATTATTAATACTAAAGGCTAAACTGTATTATATGCTGATGTATTAAGTGTTTCAGTTGTTCGTATGTAACTCTGAATAAAATATAAAATTCAAGATCTTTGCAAATATAAAAGTAATATATTTAGAACTATAATTAATACTAAAGGCTAAACTGCCTTTAGACCTGCCAAATATTTGACTGACGGTTCGATATATTTGGGAACAGACTTGCATTCATTTATTTGTTTATTTTGCAAATTTTAATAATGCCTGACGCCAGGGCAGTAACCAGACCCTAATTTCGAGGAGGATTTTAGTTTCACCAAACCTATTTCTCATGAAATCTATAAAGTCAATGAAGTTTGATTTCATGTTCTGTATTCTGTTGATTTTTTGTTAGAATAGACGTTAGGAGGGTATTAACATGAAAAATGTTAAGACTCATCGTTTCTATGAGGAAAAACAAATCTGGAAAGACGAGTTTACTCATATAGGGTAGACAGACCAGTGAATGACCACTTAAGCAAAATTTCATTTTTGAAAAATCGTAGTAATTTTAAATCTTAATACTATTATAAATGCGAAAGTTTGGATGTTTGGATGTTTGTTCCTCTTTCACGCAAAAACTACTGAACGGATTTTAATGAAACTTTTACCATAAGGTAGCTTATGCATCAGAATAACATATAGGCTATAATTTATAACGATATTCGAAAAAGTTCGATTGGTAGCGCTTTTCCATTCCAATTTAAGGTACATTTTTCGCATAAATCCGCGAAGGCTTCTAGCAAACTAATTCAGTATTTAGTGTATCATCTCAACTCCCTGTCAATAGGTAGAATTGCGTGTATCATTTCCGCCTTTCGCATTAAATGTTCAAGGCTTTTCTCAAGTCAAATCAAAAAGTATTTTTTTTCCAGCTTCATGGTTAATATAAAGCCTTTTACATAGTCATTGGAAACGAATGCGCGCCAGCAGGCAAACGAGCTTTTACTATGATTTGTATTTTAAACGTTTTGTAGTCTTAGTTGTAAGTAGAATATTTATCATTAAGACAATGTGTTTTTATTGTGCTTTGAAACGTGCAAATATTATTTTGTAGAATAAATTGTACTCCATTATTAGTAGATTGTTCACTGCATCAATTATTTTCTCGAGTTTTGTAAATATGTCTTTTAGAGTATCGGTAACGTAATCGTTTGAAGAGATTGGCAACTGGATTAGGTTCATTATTTTCCAATTTGATGGAGCTTTAAATACAACTTAACGGTATTTCTTAAATATTTTTGCGTTGATTTATCACTTTCTCTGGGTACTGACAATAGGGCAGTTTCTTAGTATCCGATTAAACTGGAATTTTGTCAAATTTGCTGCAAGATTTCAATAACTGAGATTCTCCTCGATTTTTTCAACTGACGCCAGTTTTTGTGCCAAAGACTACGTAATAATACTTTACTTTTTACACGACATAACCAAAATAAAACAATTATTGTCTGATATTTATCGACTGGCGGCAAAATCTCAATCATCGATATAATACTCCCACATTTGAAAAGTTGGAGTATTATATTGATGATTGAGGTTTTGCCGCAGTCGATAAATATCAAATAATAATTGTTTTATTTTGGTTATGTCGTGTAAAAAGTAAAGTATTATTACGTTTTTTTTTTCTTTTGTTTTCCGATTCCGTATGTATCTATTAAAAACCTTTTTTAAAATTATGTCAAAAAGTAAAGTAATCCACATACTAAATTAATAAAACCCTTAAACAAGACTAAAATGACCATAAATTTGCATTTTTGCATAAATAATTGCTAAATATTCCCTATTAATTTCGAAATCATTTAGGATAAAAACTTTTAACGCCATTTTATGGTCAGCAATAGTATCTCAACATTTGATTTCCATTTCTCTGTGACAAAAATTAGTGACATAATAATACTTAATGTATTTTCATAAAGTAAGGAGGGGAGCAAAATTATCCTAGGTATCCCAAAACACTTTGTACCCACACAAATATCCCAAAACAGTTACGCAAAAATTTGGCGACATTTTAAAAATTGTTCAAGCCGTGTGTTTTGAGTTTTTTCAGTTTAGGGGAAAAAAAACAAAGGTGAGTATATAAATTGTTTCTCAATATTGCTGACCCAGGCAACGCCGGGTATTTTTGCTAGTACTGTAATATTTTGTTCGTGATAGTTTAAATAGTTTTGTTGATCTATGTAAATGCGTAAAAAAAAATGATGGAACTTGAAGGGTTCCGCTTCCGACTTTTTGGGGTGTTCGAAGGAAAAATGGCGCAAAGACCCAGTGAATGACCACCCCGACCCGTGAATGACACCTCTGACCCAGTGAATGACCACCGTACATTTTGAGTTAGAAATACTTGAAGTTGGTTTTAGATATTTTCACTTTTGTATATTTTTATAAGGCAGATAGTGACCTGTTACTTTACATGCTTATTTATAAATTAATTTTATTTATTTATTTATTTTTTTCTCAAACGAGAAACCTTTCCGCATCGTATTGAATCTTCTTTTTACCTTTTCTTTAATTATTATCATTATTATTGTGTTGGCCGATAATAAATCTTTTTAAATGCTCTTGATTAACTCTTATATCATCTTATTTTTATTTTTTTCACAAACCTTATTTACGGCCATTTTGACAATACTGACTAACAGTAGAAAAAGTTCTATTTTACGCTACTAATTACAGATTTTTTTTTTAATTGTTACTAATGTTATCAGTGGCGCCGACTCCATGGGGCTTGGGGGGGCCCCAGCCCCCTCAATAAAAATTTTGGGGGGACGGAGTCCCCCCAATAATTTAAGAGAATTTTTAAATGTATTATGCTTGGTAAAATCACAAAACTATGTTTTCCTTGTTTGACGATAGTTACTTTGTAAAATACATTCCGTAATGAACTAAAACAAATAACTAATACTGTAGAAAGCAGAATAACTGAAAACGAGTGGTGTGAATCATGATAGTGTTTGCGCAAATTGTCGAGTAAAGTCTGGCGCTGGCAGGCAGACTAGGATTGTGGCGATATCAAAAAGGCTGAGACAGGAGCCCCTGGAATCCTCGTCTCGCTTCGCTTTGAGACTTCGAGACATTATACGACGCCATGTCTAAAGTCCACGGCACTGGCGCAGTCATTCTAAGTACAATGTTTCGTTCAGTGCATGCAGCAGACGTATTTAGTATTCCGACTTAATCGTTGCAATGGATAAATTTGTTATCAAAAAGCCACGTTTGGAAGTTGATGATACTGCGAATCAACATCCGGCAATTATTGTGTCGTCAATTACTTCGTCGTCTTCAGGCGAGAACTTTTCACAGCCTGAACCTGAGCAATCCGGGAAGGGAAGATCATTTCAGGAGTCCTGGTTGATCAAATATTCTTGGATAGAATATGAAGCATCTTCCGAAAAAGTTTTTTGCAAAACCTGCAAAGAGGCAGATGCTAAAAATCTATTACAATTTTCTTCAAAAAAAGAAGATGCATTTATTTCTGTAGGATTTTCTAACTGGAAAAAGGCTTTGAATAAATTCCGTCGTCATGAAAATACGCTTACGCATAAAGAAGGTGTTTTGAAACTAAATTCTATTTCTAACCAAAGTGTGGTCTCCCAATTGAATGAACAGTTAAATAGTGATATGAAGAAAGGCCGTTTAGTTCTTGAGACAATTTTTACTACCGTTCAATTTTTATGCCAAAAAGGACTAGCAATTAGAGGGCACGAAGATGTAAACTCAAATTTTTTTCAATTGCTGAAACTCCGAAAGAATGACGTACCTGACTTAAAAGATTGGCTAGGGCGTTCAGGGTATAAGTGGACGTCCCATGATATTCAAAATGAGATCATTGATCTACTGGGAAAGTCTGTGTTGAGAAAGGTATTGGCTTCAATCAAGAACTACTGAACATTTTTCGATTATGGTTGACGAAACAAGTGATTCTTCGATTCAAGAACAAGTGTCATTTTGTATTCGTACAGTCGATGATTCCGTAATCATCAACGAAGACTTTATTGGCTTATACGAGACCCCCAACACTGAATCACAAACTCTGTTTAGTATTTTAAAAGACATTTTTGCTCGTCTTGATTTGTCAATGGATAACTTAAGAGGACAGTGCTATGATGGTGCCGCGAATATGAGAGGTAAATTCAAAGGATTACAAAAGTTAGTTTTGGATATACAACCGAAAGCCCGTTATGTGCACTGCACTGCTCACAATTTAAACTTGGCAGTTATGGACAGTCTTCGCCATCTTATGTCTATGAGGGATATTATGGCTTTAGCCAAGAACTTAATAAACACCGTAAGGGAATCCACCAAGAGGATGGGACTTTTCAGAAGCATACGCTGTGAGAATGTCAACGACCAAGCTGGTCTACGACTCCTTTGCCCGACTCGATGGACTATGCGAGCTTCTAGTATTTTGAGAGAATTGAAAAACTTTGAAGAACTTCTAGAGTTTTTTGAAACATTTTCTGCAGAGGACAAAACAGAGGCAGGTTGCAAATGTGTTGGCTATCTTGAGTTAATGTTACAATTCAAGACTTATTTCTTTTTAAGTCATTATTGCCACGCAATGAGCCCAGTAGAGGACGTCAATGCAAAAATTCAATGCCCTCATCTAAGTGTGGCTGATCTGGGAAAAATATACTAACGCTTAATTTGTATATTGAATGGAAGGCGAGATAGTTTTGAGCACTTTTGGGAATTGTGTTTAAAAGAAAAATCTTCACAAGTTGATAGTCCTTCTCTTCCGCCGAATCGACGTATATAAAAGAAGTATGAAAACAACGAAGCCAGCTCACCACACGCTTTCAAAACCCCAAAGGAATTCTACAAAGCACTTTACATTGAAGTTTGTGAAACGGTACAATCCTGCATTACTGAGCGGTTTGCATCAACTGGACTCACACAGGTCATTGCAGTTGAACAAGAGTGCTTGCTTTTAGTAAACAGAGGTGAAACAAGTTTTAAAAATTCAACTGAGTTTTTTAGAAATGATCTAGACATTGAGAGACTGCGCTTACACTTCAATATGTTAGAGGACATCGCTAATGAAAAACAACTGAACTTGGAAAAACATGCATGATGTAAAAAATTACATTACACAAGAGCCTGCAATTGGAGAAATGTTGTGTGAAATAGTGAAGTGCATTAAGCTACTCCAAGTCATTCCAATCACAAGAGCAATAGCAGAGCGGTCATTTAGTCCTAAAACGTCTGAAATCATATCTTCGATCAACAATGGGACAGAAGCGATTTAACAACTTGGCTGTTCTTCATGCCCACCGAGATGTTTTGGATGAATTGGATATCAGACCAATCATCAACAACTTCATATCCAGTAATCTAGTCAGACGGTCGACATTTGCACTTTTCTAAAGACACTCTAGCCCTAATAATGGTATTGAAAGCAATATTAAAAATTTTTATAAAATAGAGAATTAAATACATACAGAATAATATATTTTCAGTTTCGAAATATTAGTAGTGGTTTAATACTTTACATATTAGTTACTATAGTACTGTATTAATTACTTTCAAATACTTGAATACTTTTAGGGTGAAAGACATAATGAAATTTTGACTAAAAGTATTAAGCTTACTGTATTGACTGTATTAAAGCATTAACTTTGATACATTATTTTTATTTTATAAATTCTGAGCCTTGTTCAAAGCAAGCTTAAATTAACTATTTCACTTATTAATTTAAGTGCTAATATTGTGCGACAGCTATATATTATGTTTTATTTTTTTAATGATAGTTTAAGATTTATTTAAATATAATTTCAGTCTTTTCAGAGCTATACATTCACTCCTCTCAAATTGTCTGTAACCACAACTATTACTATAAATTAAATTAGCTTTTTTCACGAAAATACCGTGCTTGTTTATGTTTTGGTTCGTCTTTAAAAGCTAAAAAATGCGCCAGACTTGTCGAGTATCGAGAGTCGAGTTTTTGGGGTTCTAATGTTAATCATATAACTCTAAAATTCTTAAAAAAATGAATTTAAAACTCACTTTTTTTCATCTAAAATTTAGAAAATTTCCCGGGGTTATGGGCCCCCCCCAATATTTTTTATAAGTCGGCGCCCCTGGGTGGAAAAACGTTCTGCAGGAGTAGGCAACATTTTCACTAAACACTATAAAATAATTTCAACAGAAGTAGATAAACTCGATAATACTTTGTAGCACATTTACTGTAAAATTTATTGTGTGCACAATCTGAGAAAATACCAAACTTTTAAATTTCAATGTATTTCTCTTCATTTATATTTTTTGTTTTAGTATAAGAAAGGGCCTGAATCACTGAGGCTTTATTAGCATTATTTCGTTTCCCCAATAGCAGCATCAAGCAGAAGTACAGTTTTAAATTTGACATCCAGGTCTTAGATGCAATTTGCATTAAATTGAAACTGTTATCCCAAAAATCACTAATATTTAGTGTATTAACCTCTTGATCCTTATTCAATGTTGATGGAATCCCGCATTTTATAAAGCAATAAATGATGTAGTTTTGTCTATATTTTCTAAGTAAAGATTATGAAATGCAATTGCATTCATTTTTTAGTGAACTGAATGGAAAGAAAATATAAAAAGAGGTTTATCATGCTTGATTTCAACAGATAACATGTAATTTTCTATAAAACTGAGCAAAATTGTCATAATTTGAGCAAAAAGCCTTAAAAGTAGAAATGTGATGAATAGCAAAACAAATATGGGAGAACTAGCACTAATAGCATTAGGCAATTAAAGTTAATGAAAAAAAACTTTAAATGGTGTTATGCTGTTTATAATTTCTGGTGGTAAAATTCTAAAATTACGCTTTAGTAATTTGATTGTTCAGGAATATAAAAGTGTTAATTATTTTCAGAATATGCATTTAAAGCAATCAATCAAGGTGGTTTGACATCTATTGGTTTAAAAGGAAAAGATGTGGCAGTTTTAGTTACACAAAAGAAAGTTCCTGTAAGTAAACATCCATTTATGTTACTTATTATTTTCAACTTTTTTTTGTGCTTGTCATCTAAGATACTTGAACTAATAGTTTTCAATATAAATAGGGAACTTGTGTGTATTGTATAATAGGTGATTGAATGTTTGGACTTTTCCATCTGACCATAATTTGTCTGATGGTTTTGTTCCTGACTTAGTTAGAAATAAATAAACTTAAATAAAAAAAAAGTTTTATTTAATTATTGTATTTGTAAATTTACCTTTAAGTATTGAGGTTTATTTATTTATTTATTGCTCAATATTTTTGTGGTAAAATAAGAAATTGAAATCTTGACAAAAAATTATTTTGTTAATACTGTTAAAATTACATTATGTTTATGCTTATTTTTCTTCGAAACATTATTTGTTATTTTTTGTTCACTGCTGCTCATTTATGCATTAGGATAAGTTGTTGGATCCATCTTCTGTTTCTCATGTTTATCCAATTACTGAAAGGATTGGAGCCGTTATGACTGGACTTGTAGGTAAGGAAAAATATTTTGTGGTAATAATTTTAAAGGATGAATTTCTATCATTTTGGGCTTTTATCACTATGCTTTGAAAGGTTAAAAATTTAGTAGATATTGGTCATAATAGAATATACTATTCATGAAGATAGTAAAATTATTCTGTACACTACATCTTGTGGTAAAAAGCTTTCTAAAATGGGGGCGAGAAAGTGAAGCCAATTTCAGTAAATTTTCTATATGGATCTATCTCTTTTGTTACTTCATTATTGTTTACTTGAGATAAAGAAAAAGAGAGGGAAAATGTATTGTTTAAAGAAATGCAGGTTGGTTTGGCATAAACATTTTATTCTTGGATCTAAAAATAATGCATCAAGATAAATGAAACATTTCATTATATTAAAGCAAAGTACAATGGAAAGTTAAAAATATATATGTAATTGTATAATTTAGGTAATTGCTGTTCATTGTTATTTATAGCTGATGGGCAATCTCAGGTTCAGAGAGCTAGATATGAAGCATCTAACTGGCAATATCGTTATGGATATACTATACCTGTGGATATGCTATGCAAAAGAATTGCCGATATTTCACAAATCTACACTCAGAATGCTGAAATGAGGCCATTAGGATGTAGTAAGTATTTTATTCTTGCCTTAATATATCTATCTCAGAACCAGACTCACGCTAGTCCATTTTTGTCACTTTTCAGTAGAGGGTGAAAACTATTGTCAGATGCTTGCAAAGAATAGAACTCGCGCTCTTCTAGCGCTGCTAAATAATTGATGGAATTTATTTTCTAGAATAACGTTCTAATGTATTGATGCGGAATAAGATTCAACATACAATGGAGCAAAAAGCGAAAGTCATTTTTGTACTCATGTCGTTCTGGTTCTGAGGTACAGATATAATGAAGAGTATTTCATTCTTAGAATAAGGAACAAGATACCAGATTAGGACATGTCTTATTAATGAGTCACTTCTATTGGCATGGTCCTTGAAGGGATGGCCAGAAGGATTATCTAATGCACCTAGTTTCTAAATATATTAGGAGGTTCAAAATTCAAAATCTTAAGCAGGAAAGAGGCTCTTGCCGAAACTTTTTGTGCAAAGGCAATACTAAATTTTTGAGTTGGTGAAAAAGTAGAAAGGTTTCAATTTAAATTTTTTATGAATTTCCAGCTCACAATTCTATTTCCGGCTTTGTTATTCACTAGCAAACCAAAGATTCCTAACTGCTGGACTTTTTTATTCCTCTAAAAGTATGCACATGCATTATATTCTCCCTTTTGTGTACCCTCACATGTTGTAAGTTAGCACATAACGTTTGATATGAAATCCATTACAGTAGTAACTTGTAAAATCCAAATAAAATAAAATAAGAATTGCTTTCTTTATTTTCTATAGAAAGTTAAAAAAACAAAAATTTTAAGCTAATACATTGTTTTGAAAAAGAGGAAAATAGTTATTACAGAAAGGTAAATAAATAAAAAAGAAAAATATTTTTAAATTGTCATTAACATCTTTACTTGAAAACAAAAACTTGAATTTGAGACTGTTTAACCCTTGTAACGTCTTCATCAATTGAGTTCAGTCAGGAACGACTTTTGAACACAAAAATTTATTGCACAATGACACACACATGGACGCACAAACAAAAGGAACACTGATAAACAAAAACAAAAACCGAGCGTAGACATTTACACAAATCCAAAGTTTACGTTCCTCGATCATGTCGATCGCAGTTCTCCTCTCTCTATTCAGGCGGGCCGCCACACTCCTCGTCGTTGATGCCAACTCGCCAATCTGGCGACTTTGGCGTTGAAGATGTTACAGAAGTAAAATCCTCCGTACCCCAGAATTTGTTTTCCCCGGACACAGGGGAAACAAATGTTCGTTGGTGGTGAACGAAAAACAGTCTGTTTGTTGCATAATAAAGTTTTAATACAGACAAAACCGGTGTTCTCCACCCAAAATTAGGCCAAACATAACGATGTTTACGCAACATTAATTGTCATGAATACATACAAGAATACACATATACAGATAAAAGAAAATATAAGGCAACAAGGAACAACATTCAAATTAACCAATATATTCAATGAAAAGTTTTCTATAGACAGGAGGTAGGTTTTAAGTATAACCAGCATATAAGGGATTTCGACTTAGGCAGTCCACATTTGAATTATCTTTACCCTTTTTATGCTCCACTTTGTAGTTGTAAGACTGCATGGTCAAGGCCCATCGTAACAGTCGGGCATTATTGCCAGCATTGGTTTTTATCCAAACCAATGGGTTGTGATCCGTTTGGATAATTAATTCAGTCTGTCCATCGATGTATCCCTTCAATTTTTTTACTCCGTGGATAATTGCAGCACACTCTTTCTCAGTTGTTGAGTAGTTCTTTTCACAAGGGTTAAATTTCTTGCTGATATACAAAATTGGATGTTCCTCATCCTTTACATTTTTCTGTGCCAGTACAACACCATACCCTACATCTGACGCGTCTGTCTGCAATATAAATGGTTTGGAGAAATCTGGAGCATGTAAGACTGGTTTACTAGAAAGCTTTTCTTTAAGCAAGTTAAATGATTCATTACATTTCGCATCCCAAGTAATTTTCCCCCTTTTACTTTTCCCTTTTAATAGATCCGTTAGTGGAGCAGCTATAACCGAAAACATTGGGATGTATTGTCGATAATAACCAGCTAAACCTAAGAAAGCTCTAACTTCTGTCTTCGTACTAGGAACAGGAAAAGTCTGGATATCTTTAATTTTAAGTTCTGACGGCGAACGTTTACCTCTTCCTACTATGTGACCTAGGTATTGTACCTCGTCCTGTGCAAACTTACACTTTGACGGTTTGATTGTCAACCTGGCCTTTTTTACCCTCTCCAATATGTCGTGCAAATGTTTTAAATGCTCCTCCCAGGTTTCAGAAAAAATTGCGATATCATCTAAATATGGCATGGCATACTTCTCGCACCCCGATAAGATTTCACTCATCAATTTACTAAAATAAAATGGAGCATTCTTAAGCCCAAAAGGCATACGTAAAGGTCTATAAACTCCAAAACTAGTTACAAACGCAGCGATTTTCTGGGCCTTTTGACTCAACGGTATTTGCCAATACCCTTTAGTTAAATCTATCAGAGAGATAAATCTGGCGGAAGCCACTGTTTCTACCCGTTGTTCGATATTGGGTATCGGATAAAACTGGGTACGCGTTACTTCATTCAACTTTCTGTAGTCTATGCATGGTCTAGGATCCCTACCAGGAGTTTCAACGAGGATCATAGGTGACGTGTATTCTGATGAACCTGGCTCTATAATTTTGTATTTTAACATTTTCTCGATCTCTACCTTTAAGATTTCGTTCTGCCGATTTGTCATCCTATATGGTTTACTTTGTACGGGCTTGTCACTAATTAGCTCAATATCGTGTTGGACCAAATCAGTTTTCCCTGGAATATTGGAAAATATTACAGAAAACTTAACCAACAAATTCCTCAATTCTAGGATTTGATCATCATTCAGTCTTTCTCTCAGGCAATTTTGCTCAATGACTTCATTAAAATCAAATACATTGGGGTCAGTTACCATGTAAGGAAAATCCTCCTCAATGTCTGATGGTTCAGATAATTCCCCTTCCACGAAATCTACCATATTTATAAGTTCAACTCTCTTGTAATATGGTTTTAGCATATTAATGTGATATACTTTATTTCCCGCCTGATTCTCTTGAAAGCTGACCACGTAATTAGTTTCTGATAACTTTTTCTCGATTTTACCGGGTCCTTTCCATTTCGGAGCTAATTTATGGGGCTGATTTACTTCTAAGACTAATACCGTATCTCCCTCCTGAAATTCTCTTTTAATGGCATTTTTGTCGTACCATTTTTTTCTTTTGTTTCTCTTATCTTCCATCGACTGCGCAGCCAATTCTCTACTTTGTCGTAGCCTATTTATCAAATCAAAGATGTATTCGACAACCGTATTGTTTTTTTCTGGGGGTTCCAACCATTTCTCGTACAATAGTACGGTTGGAGTTCTCAAATTTTGGCCGTGTACCAATTCTGCGGGGCTAAAGCCTGTGCTCTCATGGGTAACTGTCCTTAAAGCAAAAAGTGCAGCAGGTAGTTGAATTTCCCAATTTGGGGCAGCTTCAATACATAAGACTCTCAAAATCCGTTTCAAGGAACGGTGGAAGCGTTCTATCGGGTTACTTTGTGGATGATATACTGAGCTCCTGACTATTTTTATTCCAAACTTCTGCAGAAACTCCACAGTTAAGACACTCATAAACGATTTCCCTTGATCAGTTTGTATTTCCCTGGGAAAACCCATTCGACTAAAAACTTGTAGAAGTGCGTTTACAACCGACTTCGAAGTTATATCTGGCACTGGGACAGCGTCTGGGTACTTTGAAGCCAAGCACATTACCGTAATTAAGTATTTATTACCTTCAGTGGACATTGGCAAAGGCCCACAAGCATCAACATTTATTTTGGCAAATAATTCTGATATTATTGGTACAGTAGCTAATGGGGCTTTTTTCTGATCATTCGCCTTTCCCACACGTTGACACGCGTCGCAACTTCTAACATAAGCTTCTACTTCTTTATAGCAATTTGGCCAAAAAAATTGCCTCACCAATCTATCTTTCGTTTTCAGAACTCCCAGATGACCTGAGGTCCCTTCATGACACATAGCTTTTATTTGTTCCCGGACAGTTTCCGGAACAACAATCAAATTCTCTACTTCCCCCAATTTATTACTTTTTTTCTTGACTAAAACTCCATTAACAATTCCGTAATTGGTCTCATTCCCATCTTTTACTAATTGTAATAATGGCGCAAGCTCTTTACTTTTTTTCTGCTCGTTAACAAATGTACTAGAATCCATTTGAATAACATGACTTATTGTATCCTCAATATTACTAGGTCGGTAAGATTTGCCTCCACGTAGAATTGCCTGGGTCGAATGGGTCCGCCTGTAAGGGCCGCTAACTCGTGACCTCTTGGTTCTGAACTTACCGTGTCATAAATCCTTGGTTTTCCTGTTTATATTATGTGTTTTTTTATTACTGGTTGTTATGTGTTTTTTTTTTGTTATTGTTTATAGTATTATATTTGTTTTATGATGTTTATTTGGATATTGTTTTTTATCTTTATGTTTTTTTTGTCGAGTTTTGTTTATGAATGGTTTTATGTTTAGGTTTAATATTTTTTAATTGTATTTTTTTGGTTTGTTACAATTATTTTGTTTGTGTTTATTATTTATTTTTTTTTATATGAGTTTATGGTGGTTTTGTTTATATATTGTATGTGTTTGGTTGTATTTTTATTGTTGTTTTTGTTTTATTTTTTTCTTTTTGTTTTTTTGTTAATTGGGGTGTTTGTGTTATTTAGTTGTTTTTTGATGATAATTAGATTTTATATATTATTATGGTTTTTTGTTTATTTTTTGTTGTTATTTTTTGAAGTTTGTTAGTATTTTGTTTGTTTATTGTTATTTGTATTATTTTTTTTATTTGGTAAAAACACAACAAACAACGGATTTAAGTTTCGGAAAAAAAAATCGAAATTGAGTACTTTTGCTTTTGCTAGCGGATTAGAATTTATCCCCCTATAATGACAATATTTTTATTTTTCTTCAATGTAGCTTTATATATAGTATATTTCTACTATTTTGATTGTTAAAGTATACATTAATTACGTAATTATTTATTACACTACTATTGAAATAACCTGGCGTTACCTGAGTCAGAAATAATTGCAAGGAACATTTGAAGGGCCAGAGGGAAAAAAGATGAAAGTGACCAAAAAGCGATTTCGAGAAAAACGAAGAACAAAGTTTGATTTCTCGTAACTCTCTTTGTAGTTAATAGAGTTTTCATACATATTCGGTCGGTTCTCATCTTTTGTACCCCTTGTTGTTCTACCAGATGATATTAATCCTTCATAGCCCCTAGATAGCACTAATATCTCAAAATTGACGAAAAGGGGACTTTTATCTTTTCCCCCCTGGCCCTTCATTTCATATTCGTTTTTCACGACAGGATTCTCAATTCATATCACTGACGTGGTTGTTAATCTACCCGAATGCGTTCACATAAGACTGAAACAGAAATAAGTTTAAAGAACGTAATAAAATATGACATCATAATAGTTGCTTAGAAACAAAAACACGACGTAGGAGCATATAAAAATGTTACAATGCATGCAAGCATATAAAAATATAGTTAGAAAACTAGTTGTGCATAATACCACTATACATGCGTTAATTATGTTGAGAAATTTGAAGTAATTGTTTTAATTTCGCATAAATAGGTCCCAGGAGATTTATTTGTGACTGTCAAAACATCAACTCAACTGCTCAATAATCAATTATTTGAGAGTTATATAAATTCTGTTTGACAAGGACGTTCTTAGTTTTAAAATGTTTAACTCAATAATGTTTGCTTGATTTTTTTCAGCTAAAAAATTCAACATTTGTGCCTGAGAAAACTGAAGCATATAAAAGTCAAGATTTTAAAAAAGATGGTTTGCTTTAGAAATACTTTATTGGAACGATTCCATTAATAAAAACATAATTGCGGAATATGTTTTATTTGAATATTGTAACTATATTTTTGGTAATTTAATTGTTTCTTAACGTCGAAAGAAGAAACTGAAATAGTTGAATTTATCTAAAAAACATTTGCACAAAATTTTCGGCCCAACAACTTTCGCAAACATATTTCGGCTTAGCGCGGGACAATATTTGCTTGACTTAAGTATTTTATTATCCTTCCTAAATTTATAACTTTAAATAATAACTTCTTGTTTAAATTTATAATTTAAAATGTAACAAAAATGAAACTGAATTCATGTATTGTAATTTTAAGTTTTTAAACATTGCTTTATACTAGTTAATATGAATTGTGTACTTAAGAGCAAGATACTTCGAAATGACAGAGCATGTGAAAGTTTTAATTCAGAAACATTAACGTAAATTAAATTTCTAGATTAAGTTTCTTAAAGACACATTTTCTTCACAGATATATTTAAAGGTATCCAACTTACATATAAATACCTAACTGTGTGATGAACCCTTATTAATGCTTTAACCTAAAATAGAAATAATCAAGATCTTGAAATTCAACAGATCCAAGCAAAAGTGTGTCGCGAAAAATAAGTTAACTCAAGTAAGAACAGTTGATGACGATAGCAGAATCCTAAAAACAAGTCAGCAAATATTTCTTGAAGTGATACAAGTCCAGTCGTATTCTAGAAAGTACCAGAAATTAAATATGTATCCAATTTACGCATGAGAAGTTCTAAGTCGAGTAAAACTTGTTGAAAAGAGAATATCTTTATTTATTTATTTATTTTTTCATGCAGTGGCGCCGACTCCATAGGGCTTGGGGGGGCTCGAGCCCCCTCAATAAAAATTTTGGGGGGGCGGAGCCCCCCCAATAATTTAGGAGAATTTTTAAATGTATTATGCTTGGTAAAATCACAAAACTATGTTTTCCTTGTTTGACGATAGTTACTTTGTAAAATACATTCCGTAATGAACTAAAACAAATAACTAATACTGTAGAAAGCAGAATAACTGAAAACGAGTGGTGTGAATCATGATAGTGTTTGCCCAAATTGTCGAGTAAAGTCTGGCGTCGGCAGGCAGACTAGAATTGTGGCAATATCAAAACGGCTGAGGTAGGAGCCCCTGGAGTCCTCGTGTCGCTTCGCTTTGAGGCTTCGAGACATTATACGATGCCATGTCTAAAGTCCACGGCGCTGGCGCAGTCATTCTAAGTACAATGTTTCGTTCAGTGCATGCAGCAGACGTATTTAGTATTCCGACTTTATCGTTGCAATGGATAAATTTGTTATCAAAAAGCCACGTTTGGAAGTTGATGATACTGCGAATCAACATCCGGCAATTGTTGTGTCGTCAATTGCTTCGTCGTCTTCAGGCGAGAACTTTTCACAGCCTGAACCTGAGCAATCCGGGGAGGGAAGATCATTTCAGAAGTCCTGGTTGATCAAATATTCTTGGATAGAATATGAAGCATCTTCCGAAAAAGTTTTTTGCAAAACCTGCAAAGAGGCAGATGCTAAAAATATATTACAATTTTCTTCAAAAAAAAAGAAGATGCATTTATTTCTGTAGGATTTTCTACCTGGAAAAAGGCTTTGGATAAATTCCGTCGTCATGAAC
>JAXGGA010007738.1:0-47500 GCA_038373865.1 Uloborus plumipes | reverse complement strand
AGCGGAAATTTGCTTATTGGCATTAACATAAACAAAAACTGACTAACCAAAAATTGAAACTGTTCAAGTAAATATGTAAAAAGTTAATGTTTGTATTTCTTTTATCAGATTAAAATATTTTAAATGATTTGAACTGGGTGTCAATGTATGGTAGAAGTTTGAATTGAGTAAAAATAAGGAGTTCAATGGAAATTGAATTACAACATTCCTATTTCCTATGAAGGTATTTTTTTCCGAAGGGAAATCAAAATAACTGAAAGCACCAACGAAAGAACTTGCAGTTATTTATATTTTTTTCATGTAATATTGTTTACAACTATAATTTTCGAGTTAATTTCTGAATACAATAAAACTTTTGAGTATTAAGAAATATTTTTTAAAATAAACACCGAAATGAAAACTACTTAGCTCACAAAGGTAGGAACATTGGTTTAAGCAAAAGTTCTACTCTTTTGTAAAACAAAATAAATAGCATGAAAAAAAGCTCTGGTACTAATAAAAATCTATGATAAATACAATTTGAGATATTAGACGTTTTTAATACGTTAATGAATGGGAAATGAGTTTCACACGCTTATAAATATAGTGCCACAAGTTTTTAAATATTTTCTAACTGAGTAAATATTACTAACTCCAGTATATTAGTCGTGGATAGGATACACTTCGATATAGGCCCGCAGTCGAAACAATACCAAATAGTTTTAAAATAGTGAACCTAAAACCATAATAAAATTTGCGCATTAACATTTTTTACAACGAAATCTTCGATTACGAAAAGGAAAATCAATTTATCATCATATCAAAGACCAGAGTTCATGGTTTGTATATCATTTTAAGAATCACAAAGCATTTTTCTTACTGAAGATATTTCCTTGTAATAACCAATAGCAATACAATTTGAACCATTATTAGACATTTTTTAAAACATTTTGAGAAATGCAATTTTGAACAACCTTCAAAAACACATGAATGAGGAGAATAATTTAATGAGTATAGCAAGTAATTTTGATATTTTAAATGCTGACACATTTTTGATTTATCTGTTACATTAAAATTATATCACTCTTTAAATATTGAACATGAAATTATAAAACATAACATCATTCAATAATTAAATGTTCTTCTATTGCGAATTAAGAAATAAATTATTCATAAAATTCAGAATTCAAGGTTACTACAGTGAACATTAAGTTAATCATACAGTCCTTTAGTTAAATTCAAGACAAAAAATTAAACGACAAACACGAACAAAACTAGCAATTAAATTATTTTACTTACCTTACCAAAGGAGTAAAAAGACGCTGCATAAATTGGTTAAACTAATTTTTAGTTGCTGAGTTAGAGGATAAAAAGAGACTAAGAAAAAAAAAAAAAAAGAGCCAACTGTCCCATCTTCGATCTTTATTGAAATAAATAGAACCAAAATCTCTTGTAAATGATTTTTCTTTTCATGTAACTTAGGAGAGAAAAATTGACCAATCAAAGCTAGCTCTAAAATATATGCTACTGCCTCAAGACAGAGCAATAAATTGTGCCGAACCTTCTCCACCCTCACTGACGAGTATTTCCTTTTCTTTAAAAAAGAAAAAGTAAAAGAGTAATTCTTTGCATTCTGGTAGTATCATCATCTGATAAGAGGAAAAGAGGAAACAGACAGAGCCCTTCTGCATGCTTTGTAGAAAAGCGAGACATGGTTGTAAAACTCGGCGCCTTCTGGCCCATGCTTTTGTTAAAGAAACTGACCCCCCAAGTGTTGAAGATGCAATTAGGCAACCATAAAATGGAAAGGAGAAGATAAGGGCACATAAGGGCAGCTGGTAAACAGAAGGTTTCCAGAGCAAGAGAGAGGGGTGAAATAGCAGCTCTTTTTAGAAAAATCTTTGCCACCCATGTCCTTGACCTTCCAATGCCACCCCCTTATGTCGAGCATCAGCCAAAAGTAGGGAAATGCTAACTATTTTCCCAGGGAATCCGGCTATAAGGTCCATTTATTTTCCCATGTCACCCAGGCAGACTAATGTTTTTTTTTTTCATGCTTTCGTAATTTAAAAAATTGTTATCTTTTTTTTCTCTTCAAATAAAGTGTTAAAGTATTAAATTGCCACCCCCTTAAAAATGCCGATCCGGGGCGGACTGCCGCCTATGCGCCACTGGCCAAGATACGACGGGAGACGAAGCGGGTAAGCGCGGCTGCTGTCTTCCCGCAAATTTTCGAAACTTATATTTAAAAAAATGCAATTTTAAATTGCCCTTAATGATATTACGTGGGACAGTTGGGATCGGATCTCTCACCCGAATTTTTTTTTTTTTTAATTAAGGCCCTAAAAAGTTCATTTCGGACTCTTTTTGATCTTATGAGGGGATGGGGTGCAACCTTCGCTTAGATAAGCACTAAATAGTTTCATCACCACACATGAACTTGCTGTGCTTAGTCAGAAGTTCGTAAATAATCCAGTTATAATAATATTTAAGAATAAATAAATAAAAAGAAACATTTTGAGACTCACAGGGGACATCCGAAACCCCTCCCCCCTCCCTGCATACGCCACTAGAAATTCCCGTTTATACATTTTTTTATTTAACTTTGTTCATTGCATTTATAACATTGAAAATTGTTTTTTTTTGGGGTTTCTTTGGGCTGATTTAATGACCCCCCCCCCCGGCTACGGCCTTGCGTTTCATGACAAAGAAGAACAGACACTATTACAACATCGAGAATAATGTAAAAAGTAATTTTCAATTATTTTTCTTTTGTATTTACCTTCCTTGAAGGAAAATAGAAAAAATGTGATGACAATGTATACATATTTATTAAGTATTATTTCAAAATGTAAGTACAATATTCAGTAATTACAGTACAAAAATCGTAAGATAAAGAAAAGACACTTCTCACTTGCCGATTGTAGAGCACGAAATATGATATATTGCTTGTTTTGATAAAGCATTCCGGAAGAATGGAACAAATACATTTTAAAACTTTAAACCTTGTAAAGTTACACACTTCTTGTTTTAATATTCCAGTTTTTACTTCTGGAAAAATCTAAGCAAAGGCACCTGAAACCCAGGGCATAGGCCCCCTTAGATGCAGAGAAAGATTACCACATAAACCAACTAGACCTGGGCATGGGTCCTATCTTTCTAAGGGGCTTCAATTTTTTAAAGGATTATGCACAGCACTAAAGTTATGCAAACAATATGAGTATTTTTAAGAAAAATAATAAAAAAATAACCATTTTTTAATTGGAGGAAAAAAAACTTCCTTGAACGAGACTCTTTATTCATTCTACCTGTAACGGATTTACCATATTGCAACTGTGAGGGCCCCCATAGTCATAGGGGGCCCCTAAGAGTGAGAGGGTTCAAAAATGTACATGATAACTGATTTACATAGTGCTGAGATGGACTAAAGAGGCCCCCAAAAATGCATTTTAACGGGGCCCCTAGCCATGCTGCATTCTGCCACTGAATTTTCAGGGGGGCTCCAAATCATTGTGGGCTTTGGGCCTCATTATTAGTTCGTTGGGCCTAGCTTAAATGCAGATCCCTATTGGGAGCAATCACCAATCAGTCCTATTGGCTTTGGCTAACTGTCAATTTCCGTGGATTTTGAGCATTTTCCACTAAAGTTCGTGACTTTCATTGGCAAGTCCTAAAATTGAAAATTTTTATTTTTGAGAACGTATAACGTTCCACGGTTTCGAGGCCCCCTGCTTTTCTGAGGCCCCAGGCTTGCGCCTCTTGGGTAATCCGCTACTGGGCACAGGCCAAAAATTTCAGAAGTGCAGGTAGAGTTTTTGAACCCCCCCCCCCCCCCCCCCACTTAGATATTTCATTTAGTTTTTTCGCAAGAGAAATATTCGTTCTTACTGTTCCGTTGAATTGTACAAACAATATTTTTGTTTCCCTCAGTTGCCAGTTACCACCAGGGTCGAATTTAGAATTCACCAAGCCCGTCAATTAGTGGTCCCCCCTCCAAGAATTAAAAAAAATCAATGTATTTACGTATAAGTGAGCGTGGGTTTTGTTGTTTTCCAAGGAAAAACATTGTTTTTGCACCCTTTGCCCCCCTCCCCCCCCGAAAAACTTGAAATGACGGGTCTGGAATTAACGGATCACTAAGCTGTTACAAATATATTGCCCTTAGTCCCGACTACATAGGGTGTAGACTGTTGATTATTCTTAATTTGAGGGGGAGGGGTTCCCTCGGGAAATTTTTTTGAAAAGCAGGCTTAAAATTCTGCATTTTGATACCTTATATGAAGTAGTTGCGACTAAAAATATGTGAAGAAAAAAACGAGGCAACCAAAAACCTCTTTAAAATTTTACATTCGATGAAAATAGCTTGGGCTTCCACAAATCGCAAACATTGACGTTAAAAAACAAGGAATAAGAGCTAAAAAAAAGGTGGGGGCGAAGAACAAATATTAAATCTGAAAATTGCTGAAATGTTGCATATTTAACAAAGTAATTTTAAGTGTAAAACTTGCAGAAACAGTTAGGACACTACGACCTTTGACACTAGTTACTCAACTTGATATCCAATATAGAATGAAATAGATCACTCTTTGCAAAACAAAAGGAATATAAAGGTAAGGGGGGGGGGGAATAGTATAGCAAAAAATAGCAAACAACTATATAAATTAAAATTACTCGTATATCAATAAAAAAAAGTACTAAACAAACTACGTAATGTAAAATAGTTTTAAACATGAATTAATGATGTATTTTTTTTTATTATGCATTAGGAGTTTTTTAGTTGTTAGCCTGCATTTAGCATTTAATTTCTCTTTGATATGATGACTGACAAATGCCAGAAAAAAGCGTTTAAAAATTAAAATTTGGATTTGGGAAGATAAATCAATTCTGTGCGAAAATCCATATTTTATAAAAAATTTTACTTTTCACTGCATTACCTAAGATAAAGATATCGTCTTTTATTTCTTTCTCCCCTCTCAGGGGTCAATCTAGGATATTTGACCACGGTCCTGTTTTGGAATTTTGTAAAAACTAATTCGTAATTTTGTGAAAAATAGTTACGTCAAGAAATATTCCCGAAATATTCCCGATCGTTCTCTAAACTCGGATTTCTGTGGAGATTCAGTTTTCGAGTGTGGGATTTTTGTGAAAGGTCCATTTTTGAGTGACTGGATTTTATGGAGAATCCCCTTTTGAGTTTCTGAATTTTGCGAAGGATTCTTTAACGGACCTAATTTCTCTCTAGACTGACCCCTGCCTTTGTATCTTTTTCTCTCTTACAATGAGCCAGATTTTGTGAAAAAAGTATTTTCTACTTGAATTATTTTTTAATATAACAAACAGTAACACAGAATTACAAAATTTATGCTTGAAAAAGGTTCATATGAGGCAGTCAAAAGCAAAGGGATGGAACTGCCAACATTAAGAATTTGCAGACCACTTAGGTAGGAGACCCTCTTATCTGTGTTGTGGCAAGAAATGATGCTAATAGCCCTGAAAATGTGCTGTTCGGTAACATGACTCAGAAAACTTTTTCCAATGAAAGCCTACCTAAGGTCTCATCTTTAAACACGTTTACTCAATACTAAAAACTTGAATTTTCCCATTTATATACCTTTGCTTCTCATTGCCTGTACAAAATAGCATGATTTATGATGCCCCACTTCACCGAATTATTATTTTAGTAATACAACACGCATTGAGAAGGTCAGGATAAAATCTGGCTCACCAGGGAGGGGGGGGGGGGTACACTCCTCAGAAGATTTGCATTTAACATTATTGGCAATCCTAAAGGGCTGTGTTAACTAAAAAAAATCCTTCTAGACGGTAATTCTGGCTGCCTTAGATGGTAACCGGTAACGAGAACGGAAACAATCTTTCTGATGACTTTCATCCCCGTTTCGGAAAAACTAACTGTTAAACATTGAAAATTTTGACAGTGGGCCTATATTCCCACTGGCTTTCCCCCCCTCAAACATGCGGGTATAATACTTAAATAAAAATACATGGAAAAAAAACTGTAAGTGATACTCTGATTATGATTTTCGCTTTCATTTTACAGAACTTCAGGTTCTAAATTTTAAGTGTCTATCAAGTTGGGGGGGGGGGGGGGCACGTGCCCCCCTGTGCCCCCCCCCGACGCTACGCTTATGCATGTGCTGAAATTTAAATTTAAAAAAAAAGCAACTTTCTAAGGAATTTTTTTTTTTTGACATTTACTGTCAGGGATCTAATCTAGGGTGAGAGGGGATTTAGGGAACTATCCTCCTTCGAAACTCAGATACTTTCCTTTTTTGACAATAAAAAAGAGCTAAAACTAGCCTTATCACCCCTGCCCTTCCCCTTTTTTTCTTAACTATGTAATTGCCTACTCGAGGCAATGGTATCCTCATCTAATTCCCTTTTCCATCATACTATTAAAAGTATTAAGTAAATTTTTAATTATGTCCATTTTAAATATTAGTTCACAAGTTGTGAGACATAATTCTTTTTTTTTTTTTGCTAATAAATTCCTGCCACAAAAAAAAAAAAAAAAAAAAAAAACAGAAAATCTTGTGATAGACGAGAAAAAGTTGCACTATCAAATCTGCCTTTTTTTTGCCGATATCCTCTCTTAATTTGACAACATGCACATGTAATATGCGCTCACTCATTACGACATAAAAAGGAAATTCAGTGAAAGAATTTAGTTATCAAATTTCTTAACAAACAACTTCAACAAATTTTGTCATACATACGTAAAATCATTACATGCAGTCACGTCATTTCACAATTTTCCAGAGCGGGAGGGGGACAATGAGTTTTTTCTCGATTTCATCTTACAGAAAAACATTATGGAAACAAAAAAGTTCTCAAAATCGCTGAATTTTTTTCAACAGTTTTTGCACAGATTTGACACTGGGAAATACTTAAAAACAAGATGCGAAACTAAAAACTGCACATACATGGTACCTTGGATTACCTCTTGGAAAATATGGTAAAACACTTTGTTCGCAAAAATTCGAGATTTTTTTCTTTAAAAATTTTAGGGTTTTCTCTCACAATGAAGAAACAGACTGCAGCCTTTCTCATAAAATGAAACAAATCTTGCTATTTTGACTACCAGTACTCTGTTTGTTACATTTTATACATTTTGTCACCAACCATTTGAAGTTCATTGCTGAACTCAAGTCAGGAACTCTCCAACCTTACTTCTTGTTAATCACAAGTAGTGAAAAACAAAGATAATAAGAAACATTCAATGTTCATGAGGCTATAAAAGAGCAAGAACTTTTATCCTTAGAATTTTAGCACATTTAAATTCAAAATATGACGGGATGGAAACTTACTATATCGAATGTAAATAAATATACAGCAGCTTACCTGAATGCATATTAATACCACCATTGCCTTCTTTTAAGGGAGTCCTGAAAGCTAATCTAATCTAAAGCTAGAAGAAACTCTAGTCAATTGAAAAGAGTAGCCATCGGGAACTGTTCCCTTTTTTTCATTTTTTCACCATCTTCCTTCTGAAACATACATTTATATTCGGTATTATATAAATTCAGATGTAGAGAAGCTTGAAGATGATGCGTTGACTACATTTAATTGCTGTCAGGTTCCATATGATACAAAAAATAGCTCAGTACTTCAGAAAAATATCTTTTTTGAAAAATGACCACCGACACTTAAAATATAGAACAAGAGCGAAATTCTGAAAATAAAAATGCTAACGAAGCAAGTGGCAAAACATGTACAAGTTTTACATTCGTTTCATATTTTAATTTGCTTGTCGTTTGAATATCCCTAGTAGCACACGATATCGTGCCGTCATCTGAACGATATCATCGTATATCGTATCTTCTTCCCGATATAGTATATCGTTAAAACTTTATAGTACGTCATTGCCCCGATATCGCAAGAAACTATATTGCACGTATTTGCTTATAATTGTCTAATTTAATTGTTCTGCTCTTATTTTGTGAATAAAATTGAAGTAAAATCAAAATTTTTCAGTTTAAATTAAAAAATTCGAGTTTTTCAAATTTCAGAGCTCTCTCACCGTACAAGCGATATCGCTAAAACTGTATAGTGCGTCATTGCGTCGATATCGCAAGAAACGATATTTTACGTATTTGCTCATAACTGTCTTATTTAATTGTTCTATCCTTATTTTGTGAATAAAATTGAAAACAGATG
This sequence comes from Uloborus plumipes, assembly GCA_038373865.1. NCBI lineage: Eukaryota > Metazoa > Arthropoda > Arachnida > Araneae > Uloboridae > Uloborus > Uloborus plumipes. Next base: position 39,346 of record JAXGGA010007738.1, on the reverse strand, counting down.
AAAATATTTCAGTTTCATTAAAAAAATCGAGTTTTTGAAATTTCAGAGTTTTCTCATCGTACAAGCCGTATCGCTGCTATATCGTTTACGTTATTTTTTACTACATTCTGAATTCCTCACTGAACTACAGAGGGCGCTCGCGTTGTTTTCAAGTTTCAAGTGTAAACAAATGCCGGCGGGAATTGATAAACTGTTTTTGAGTACTTTTTTAATTTTAAAATAACTGTGTAGAAAAAATAATGCATTTATAATGCAATCGGGGGGAGGGGGGTACTCAAATGTACTTAAAAATAGTGCGTTTGAGAAAAAAGGGACAGTTTTTTAGGACCAAATATTTCATCAGCGGTGAGTTATGCTTTCTTATGCTTTCTTAAGCCTCCTCTTGTATCGAAATTGAAAATCGTTGATTTGAAAGTAAAGGAACAACAACATAATTTTTTTTAGCATCTAAAAGTTGTCAAAACATGAAAATAAAGTGTATCAAGATTGTATTTTAGCCCTTATTTATAGTCCCTGATTTCTGTTTTAACATGCTCAACAGAAATGAAAATTCAGGGTTTGTTTTTGCATTTTCATTAAGAAAGTAAAGGGATACCTTTTATTTAATCCGTACAAGGAGGATTTTACATAATTGAATACTAATAATGTTATTAAATCTTTTTTTGTCAACAACCCTTAAATTTTAATATTTTCTAAAATTGTAATCATTTGTATGAATATTTTACACATAGTATAGCGAACTTGAGTGCAGGCAGTTGATTCAAGTTGGTTATTTTTCAAAAAACTTCTGGTTTGCCTGTAACTAGACTTTTAGCGTGATTCAAATCCTGTCTTTACTATTGATGGTCATAGTCGAATCACTTGATTATTCAAACTCATTTGAAAACTCGATGATTTACATCGTTCAGGAACTCGAAGTGCATTTCTAATTTCTCGATTATTGCATTCAAGTTCTCTATTACCACATCCCAAGTTCTCGATCATTACATTTCCCCAAGTTCTCGAGCGATGGACTGCTCCAGTTGTGAACCCCTCGAGATGTCAATTGCTTGAACAATGTTTCTCGAGCGATTTCAAGATCAGATCAACCCTTCAAGTAGTTGACTTCTGGAGTAATTCAGTGATAGTGCACGTCTCTAATATAGGATTGGGGGTTAAACGAGATAATATAGATACATGCGAACACCGTTCACAGAAAATTTTCAAAGTTTGCGGACAATTTTGGTAATTTTGAACTACATTTCTGTATTATCACTTTTTTTGACGACATAAACACTCTAATTTTGGGGTGTCCTTGGTTAATAGTACTGAAAAAGGATTAAATATAACAAAAAAAAAAACAAAAAAAAAAAAAAAACATAATGGTTGCATAGTGATAATGTATATATATTATAATTTTACTTTTTGCAGTGGGTAACGAAATTCGACAAGTTCTGCAGTTTTTTGCAAAATTTTTTTAGAAAGTATTTGTTCGCAGACAGTATAAAAAATTTTCTGTGTCTGGTTGGGTTGATCAATTGCTGTTCCCCTCCTGTGTTTGAAATATGTTTTTACAAATTGGCTCTCCCCGCCCACTGGAAAACTTTGTAATAAGAAGTTTGCAGGTAAAGCTGTAGATTAAAGGGCGACCATTTCATGGAAAATGGCAACTAGTTGCCATAAATGGCCACCATGTCTCCATATATTATTTCTCTAAGCCGAATCCTATACCCGGTCGAAACTCGCTCATTTCTTTATCGAATTGCAAGAAAATTTATGATTATGAAGCTTATCCCGCGGCCTATTGACGAAAATTAGACCCACCCTCTAAAAAGTGTCGGTTCGTTTTTTATTCGAACTTCAATTTTTAGGCACAAAATTGACTTTATCTAGCGAAATAATTGTCGTATGGTCTCCATTTTGATTTCATTCGAAAGAATAACAAAAATGCGTTCTTTAGAACGTTTCTCCGCTAGCGCCGCGTAACGAGAATCTCGAAAATCCACGTTTAAGCGACTTATAAGCGATTGAAGTTTGAAAAAGTTAAATTTTTTGCTCAACTGTCAAAATCGTTACATTGTTGTTCAAATCAATTTTAAATGCGACATTTCAAGCCAAGGCTTAGCTCGGTAAACCTTAATTGTAACTTTTATTGTTTCAAAATACTATGGTAGTTTTGCGATAACGTTAGTATTTAGTTTAGTAGTAGCCTTGGATATTTGATTTTAATATAGGGTATCACTTTTGTAGTAGTTGTAAAAGTAAACGTGTCTTTGATCTCTTTGAAAAGTTGTCAGAACGACGGTAGTAGATGGCGATGTTGTGCAAATGAAGCCAATAAAAATTGTCGTATTAAATTTTAAGTTTAAAGTTTTTTTTTTCTGCGGAATTCCGCACGGGTCACCTAGTTTTTATTTATTTGTTAAAAATGTATTGTGCTATGAAAATACTCTTCTGCTATTACCCTTTCTATTTTGTTTGTTGTCCCTCTCGTTTTTTTCTTTTTGATCACATTAATTTATTCCTTTGCCAGTTGCTCTATCACAATCCCTTAATTTCTTGTTGCTATTACAAACATCAAATAAGTCATTTAATTTTTGCTGTATGAATACAGAGTTCGCCAAAACGAGCCCAGCCCGAAAAAAACCATCCAGGTTTTTTCGGGTGAGTTCACTTGAAAAAACCCACTATGTCGGTAAAGTGGGTTTTTTCAAAATTTACTGCATATTGAAAACATTTGTTTTGGAAACAAACTAAATATTACAAATATTTTAATCAATACTAAGCCTATAAATTGGTATTGATCAATTTTGTTATAATATTTAGTTTACTACAATATTTAATCCTGGCTAGTGCAGGTCCAGACATCCCCATCTTCTTTTCCTGACAACTTATTAGCTGTATTAGAAATAAAATTACACATGAGTTTCACATTATTTGTTTTTCTTTTAAATACTTGGAGATCAAAATAGGCAATTATTATTCTAATCTATGTGAATTCAATTCAATTTCAAAATGTAATATCAATTTAAAAAAAATCAATATTACAATGCTGTTTCCAAATTTGCGGAATAAGAATTTTTCTGGAGGTCACTGTGGCCTCTCTTCATGACTCCCTGATTCAATGAAAAGTATAAAAGTAGGCGTACAATGTTTGAATAGAGAATGATTTTTCATAATGATTCTTGAAAAAGCCTAGGTGGGCTCAGAGTCGGGTCCAACGGTACGCGGACTAAGCGGCCGCGTGGGGCCCGTCGACCCGGGATGCGCCATGGGGCCCCGAAATTCTCCTAGAATCTAAAATTCGAATGCACTGGTTTTTGATATAACTGCAACCTGTAGCTAAACAAACAAGCTTTTTTGCAGCCGGGGACTAATATATACCAATAGGCTAATAAGGTCCAACCTAGGGGCCCCGCTCTGGGGGCCCCAAATTTTTTTCCTAAATATTTTAAAGGACGATGACCTACGCTCGACAGGAATTTATATCAATAGGCCTATGTGGACCGGCAGAGGGGCCCCCAATTTCGTTTACCGTTGTTTTAAATTATGATATTATGCTATAGGGCCCCACAGTTCGACTGGATTCTAAAGCTCCAATACGGTGGCTATAGCTTTTACTAACCAACTAAACTATCGTTTGTTTGTTTGTTTTTCTTTTACAGCCGTTACCAGATTAATTAATATAGTCCAATATGATCCGGTTTAGTTGCCCCCAAATTTTTTGCACCTGTAAAGAGCAACCTTCAAAAGAACATCTGAAAATTCAGACAATTTAAGTCTCTCGTGTCATAATATTTATCTAGCTGCTAGAGGGATGTCTTGCACATTTCCAAACATTTATGATCACATAATTTATATGAGGTATGTAAATAAAAAATATTGGTAAACTGTATTGATTTTTTTTCTCAGGGGAGGGAGGGGTTCTCCCCCTTTTTAGAGTGGGGTGGAGGGGGCCCCCAAAACTCTTACCGCTTGGGAATTCTTACTTGAAAACTCTTACCGTTCCGCACTTCACTTGATCCGCCTCTTGGGTGGGCTGGGCTTTTGAAAAAAAAAACCCAGGTTTTTTTAAACGCTGTATGAAAATACTTCATTAAAAAAGTTGCAACAAAAAAAGTAAAAGTGCCGACCATTTGTTTTGACTCTGATCAACCTCTGATCAACGGTGGCAATCATTCAAACTTCCTAGTCTAGAGCATTATGTGCAAGGTTACCCACTGGAAGTTTGACGCAGACTGCAGCATTGAAGTTCATAAGCCGTAGTACTCTTTTCTTTTTTTAGGAGGTATCCTTCTGGAGGCGGGGGGATTCTTTATTTTTTAGGAATGCACCATCATCCTTGCGGAATGAACATTGGACACCCCTGTGGTATGAATGAATTTTTAATCAAATAATTGCTTCTCGACTGTTTCATTTAAATAGTGTTTTAGTAGAATGTATATACTGTCAAATGCTTGGTTATCAAATAATTCTTTTTGATGAATTAGTAATCAAATTGACCCACTGAAACAGGCTTGCATTTTGAACTCGAGGGGGGGGGGGTGTACAAAAAGTGTAAATTCAGTGTAAATTTGATTGAAAAACAACAAAAACAAAACCCAATTAAATTCAAAAAAATATTTTCTACTAAGCCATACTGAATGGTTTATGTTAGCAGTAAATTTTTTGAATTTATACTTTACCAAGGTACTTTTTTCTTCTCTTACGTAAAATATAGTCATAGTTTTTGAATCAAGCGGAAGTTAAGTCATGAATAATATAATTGAATACATTTTTCATCAGTAAAAATTGTTTCATCTTCCCTTATAATATATTACCATAGCAATCTGAATTAGCCGGCATGGCGGGAAAAATGAGGTTCACTAGCATCGCCAGAAGTTCGAATTTTCCGTCATGGCGGATAGTTCAAGGTTCATTTTGCAACAAAGAAAAAGTAAATCCCTTCCCTCCCAGTTTTAACCGTAAATCAAATCACTACAAGGAAAAATCATAATAAATTCCCAAAGTAACCTCTTTTTTTAAAACCAACCAATAAGTTTCTGGTTGCTGAGAGGAAAAACATTGTGGTGGTTTGATGGTGTGTTATTTGCTATAGTTAATTAATATTTCTACAAAATTAAATTTACTACAAATACTAATTAAATGATATATACTACCGTGCTAGGCACAAAATGGTATTTGCAGCTGAGCTTGAAATAATAAACCTTTTTAAAGTTTTATGCTTCCATAAATTTCATTTAGATACTTTTTCAAAAATTTTATTTTAATATTTCCCATTCACGAATAACCATAAAACAATATATTTAGGTTGTATACGTTACAAAGAATTACCTGATGATAATAATTCAATTTTGACAAAAAGTGTTGGTATGACTTAAGCTTAGCACACCAGTATAAAATTTATATTATTTTTTTAAGTTGAATATGTATTTGTATTGGTATTAAATTTTTTTTTTTTCTAACCTTGGTTATACTGGCATGCTGGAAAGAACCAGGCAATAGTTATTGAAAATCTGGTGACCCTTGAATTTTGTGGAACACCGGCTAATGTGGGGTAATCCGGTATATATTAGTGTCACACCTAATTATATATTAATGTCGCACAGAGTACTCGGTAAATGCTTGTGCTAGATATTATGCGGATTTGCCAAGCATTTGCCACATTTGCCAAATTTTGACTCGACCAAGTAGTTGTAAAAGTTAGCTATGAATGAGAGAGTACAAAGAATTTTTATTTGAGACGAAAAATATTATTTGAGTTGCAATTTTCATCACGCAATCAGTTACCACTGCTCGACTCATAAAAAGAGTTAATCATATATAAAAGCACTCACACAAATTTAAGAAAATTTCACTCTATATGTGAAATGAATGCAAAGAAAACTTGCTATGCATTTGTTGCTTCTTCAGTAATTAAATAGATTTCTGAGACACTAAAATGTAGCATACTTTTGTATGCTATGTGCTGTTTATGTGGAAGGTGGGATTTGAGAATCCAACACTTACTACCAATTTTTCATATTATAGCACAAACCAATGTCCATTTTGGGCTTTCATTCCAAAGTTTAAAAGAACACGGTAAAGTTAGAAAATATGAAGAATTAGTTATCCAAAAAATTTTACTACAAACAAAAATCATCAAAACTAGATAATTTCTACTATCAAAGAGAACTATAATAATTTATAAATTGGTTTAAATTTCATCTCGCTTAATGGCACCTTTTTCTCCCCTAAAATTATTATTTTTTACTTATGGTTTTAAAATCTTCGCATTCAAATATTTTGACCTGTCATAAATATTTTTCAAATTGAGATGAATGAAATAAAATGATATGTTCTAAATTCATATTAATATTCTGATAAGTGTAAAAATTTTCTCGTATATTAAGTAGTGTTCTGTCAACACAACGAATATTTTGTACTTTATTTCTTGACTACTGCTACTCGGTATGACACTATTTCGTACTGAAAAATATAGTTGATTTTTACAACTGCACAGAATTGGCCAGCACACTCTAAATTCAGAAATTCAGTCAAGTGTCGAATACTCGAAAAATTAGCCAAATAGACTTAGTACTCAATGTAGCACTACTTTGTTTCAATGCAGTAACATGAATTTTATGTTGGTCATATTTATTTGATATGATGATTAAAATTAAAATGTATTTTGTTTTCAGCAGTTTTGAAAATGAAATTTCCACACTAGTTGGGTCATTTTTATAGGCAAAAAAAAATAATTTTGTCATAATAATGATCTTGCTGGTTGCTAAAGTACAACAGAAATGTAAAAGGGAAGAAGTGAAACAAGTTTGGCCATTGTATGAAAGTGCATAAATGGAGCAGAAGAGAATTTTGAAGTAAGCTATCATTTTATTATGCAGATAACACCTACGTAAAATTTAATGTGTTAAATTGAATTTGATGAAATTTCATATTGATTGGTAAGTGATGTATCTTTTATAATTTCTATATATATATATATATGAGTAAATTTCTATAACATGAGTTAGTGGGGAGGTTTTAGTCTCCAGAGCACATACGTTATTGTCAAAATGACGCTTAAACGATCTAGTAAAATACCGTAAGAAAGGGCAAAACGATGTCGTTTACGTTATTGTCACAATGGCGCGAAACGATACAGTAAGATGTCGTAATTACTGGCAAGACGATGACGCCACAATGACGCTTACGTTATTGTCACGATGACGCTTTAGCGATATAGTAAGATATCGCATTTAGGGGCAAAACGATGACGCCACAATGACGCTTACGTTATCGCTGTAATATCGCACACGATATCGCCAAGATGTTTTACGATCTGTCGGATTAGGCATCGTTAGATATCGTGACCCGTTGACGCAGCGATATAGCATTGGTAATTTTGCGATATCGTCGTACGATATGTGCTACTAGGGATTCGATCACACTAGATCAAACTTTTTCTTCATATTCTATATGTTTGAATTTTCACTGAAAATAATTAATATCACAACATGATCAAGAGACAACTTTTGCACTAACCTACCTTAAGAACGAGATAAACATTGGCCTCCATTACTTACCGAAGCGATCTTTACCTGCTAGGCTGTGATTGGCCAAATGAAAGCATCCGTTTCACCCGGGCCCGTGCATTAAGGCTGATTCACACTAGCCCCGGACGGACGAAAAACAGCCCGGACACGGAGTGACGTCACCCGGGCCGGGAAAAACGATTGTCAATTCACACTGCAGAAAATCTGTTACAGGCAGAAAGTTTGTAACCAATCAAATCGCTTACTGTCGGCCTGACGGTGCTGTATTTAGACATCAACTTCTTAAGCAGTCAGCGTTATCAATTTGTAGCTAACATGATCTTTTTATGAATTCGTATTTATGCAAAAAACTGCAGCTTGATGGGGTTTTACCCATGGCAATATTTCTACATTTCCGAAGATATATTAAACGATTTAAATTTCAGGATTATTAAGAGTAAGCAAATAGAAAAAGCATTTGACTCAGTAAAAAACATAGCAAAAATTTCGTCAAATTATTTCTGTAAATGATTCAAAACCGATGGTACGATGATCTCCAAAGTGAAATTTAAGAATAAGAGAAGCTTATTTTTTTTAACAGAGAGTGGTTTCTAAAATAAATAGTCAAGCTTTGTTCATGAAGAATTTCGCTACAGTAGTTTCACTTGACTCAGTACGATATGTGCTACTAGGGTGACTCCTGAACCGTCACTCAAGGCTTGGAGTAATCCCCGATTACGTAATCGTAATCTGTGTAATCGATTACAATTTTTTGTAATCGTAATCATAATTTGGAAATGAGACTCTCGTAATCGTGTAATCGTAATTTTAATCAAGTATTTCTTGCATAATCGTAATTGTAATCTAACTTTAAATAATCGTAATTTGGCCTTGTAATCGTGTAATCTAGACTTGTTGAAAGTGAAAGCTTCTAAGTTGCGTTTCTACAATGTTATGGGAAAAAGATAAGGATTCTTTCTGGGCCCCCGGCAAAAAGCACTTCAGGGAAGGAGCGTGTTCTTTGTCTTGGGGGTCCTGGTTCAATGCAAGCTTCAGAAAGACAGCAAGCTAGCGAGCCCTAACATAAGTGCTTTGCAACCTCAGGCGCACATGACCAAACCGTCCCTCCTGACTTTTAGGATGGCTCATCAATTTTCCCTTTCATCAGCTGTCAATGATAGCTACAAACGAAGCTCTACCTCGGACGAGAACAGTAGTAGCAGATTATACTTTTCGGCTTAACAGGACTCTATACTCAAGGCCCTCCAAACTAGTGTTTCCCAACTTTTTTGAGCTCATAGCCCCTTTCAAGACGCTGATTGTCACCCATCCCCCCCCCCCTTTTCTTCCTCGAAAATAAACTATAAGTTGGCGCAAGTGAACATCGCGATATTATTAAAAATATAAATACGTAACTTTAATTTGAAGTAAACTGTACGCAATAAAGCCATTATAACCAATCAATTTTAAACTAAAAATATTAATTAATGAATAAAATACCTTTATTTTTTTTCTTTCACAAAGCAAACTGATATAGCATTTGAAGGGTAACATTAAACTAAGATCATTGACGAACTTTTCAAAAAACAGAAGTACATTTTTCAAGAAATTATTTTCTTTTCTACCTTGGAATCTGGGGGAATTAAAATCATTGAAACTAAAAATTTGAAGGAAAATAAGTCGAAAATTTGAAAATTAATAAATTGACACTGAATGACAAAATACTTCCTAAGGTTCATCCGAGGTGCAAGGAGGAACCTCTTGAACTTCAATTTGTTTCTTTCCTAACTTGTGATTAATTGTTTGAACTTTGAGCAACCGGTTTCGTACATGTTTACAATTTCGGTTTTCGCTACCCTTTTATTACTACTGTTTTCTCTTCTAAATACCCATTGCCCCCCTACCGCCCCTTTGAGGAGGCAAATCGCCCCTTTGGGGCGATTGTTCCAGGTTGGGAACCACTGCTCTAAATAGTTGCATGGTTTTTGATTTTTTCCCTTTTTCTTTCATTAGCGAAAGAGGATTAAATTTTGCAAAAGTAGAGGGAATTTGCAACTGTGCTTTAGTTAGCCTTTTATATATATTTGCAATACAGCACTCTCATTTGCGATAACAGCACTCTGGTGACTTTGTTTTAAATATTTTTACGCATAATTTAATCTTAAATTTATGCTTTACATTTAATGCTGATATTATTTTTAATCATTAAGTATGTTCAAGATGAAAAAATTGTGTATTTACAGATTTTTAAAACATTGCTTATGAGTAAGATTGAATGCCTATGATTTATTTTTAAGTATTGTTTATCTTTGAATAATTTCAATATTTTTTGTATTTATGTTCATTAGTTTAATTTCATATTTTTAGTGGCAATAATTACACTTCTTCAGTATACTTTTAAAATGTGACATAAAATATTATTATAAAATGGTCATACACACAAGCAAAATAAATAAATAAATCCTCAAGTTAAGATTATACATTAGTTGCAATCATCTTTTATTATTAGTGGATTAAAAATCATAATTCTTAGCTATGACACTGTTGTCGCGAATGAGCATATGTTCTATACATTATACATATTTAATACCCCCTGCGATGAGAAACACATTTTATGATTTGCACAAGCCTTTGCAATCTTACTCTCATTGAAACAAAAATTTTATCCATGCATTAGGTATGAAAAATATTAAATTTTATAGGAATATTATATTTGAGAATTTTATTATTCTAATACTGATTACATTAAGACAATTCATAAATTGCAAATTTATATTTTTCTTGATAATAATTTTTTACCAGCATAAATATATGGAAAAAAAATATTATGAAATATTACAAAATTTTATAAAAATATTACTCGCTGTGCAATATTGTGTAATATTTTTAAGAAGGTTTAAATTTTATATGTTTCGGTTTCCTTCCACTTAACTGATAAGGTATAAAACTAGCGAACCAAAACTTGATACCTCCCCATTTCAAAACTTCTGGATCCTCCTCTGTATATGTATATTTCTCACAAATCTGTAATCGAAATCGTAATCGGCAAATAGTAATCGTAATCGATTACGTTTTTTTACGTAATCTAATCGTTGCTGTAATCGTAATAGCGATTTGGCAGGGGGCTATAATCGTAATCGTAATTGTAATCTCCAATTTTTCACGCTCGTAATCATAATCGTAATCGATTACGTTTTCTCGTAATTGACTCCAAGCCTGCTCACTAGCAATATTTAAGTACATGAAATTGTTGCTAAAAGAGCTATGAACAAAACACAGTACTAACAGGAATTGTTCCGAATTGCGGAGAAGCACAAGAGTAGTTGTTTTGCAGTCAAAAAAAGCACAAAGTAAGCAAAAATCGCAATTGAAAACTTTGAAAAAATATTTCTTATATAGCACTTGTCATTCACAAATCTTCAGTCTCTGCTCATATAAAAATAATTACTGTAAAAAATAAAAAATGCAGAAAAAATTTGATTTTCTTCTCATGGAAAATTATTTTGCTTTTATACAGCAATTGAGCAATAAAGGATAAAACTAATAGCTTTCTTAGTAATAAAAATAGTTGATTTAGTTAAAAAAATTTAGTCTTTTAATTGATATTTTATACAAATGAATATTGCATTTAATTATATCTGACTGCATCTTTGCATACATGTAGATAATTTCTGGGAAATGTAATTATAATCCTTTTTTTTAAGAATTAAAAATGGTATTTGAATGTCTGATATAAAACTGAATGTAACAAAACAGGGTAACTTTTAAAAACCTTTATTATACAACCATTCTTTAATGAGATCTGAATGTCTTCCTTTAAAATTAACATAACAACTGATTTCATTTACATTTGACTCGACTTTCTCACCAAGTTTCTCTTCAAGATAAGACTTCAAATCATGTTCAAAGAGCTGTCAGGGAAAATAAATATAGTAGTTTAGGTATAGCTCAAACTTAATGCGTTTCTCACAACCTTACCTTAAAATTAAAATACAGTTTAATTTTCATGAAATTGAACTAAGTGGAAACTAATTTATGAAAAGTCTACAGCATATTGGAAGAAAATTGTAAAACCCGTATGACTTGGCTAGATTAAATTTATTTCACACTTAACCTGGCTTCGGTCTGTGGATTTTCATAACGCATAAATTTCAGGGTTGGGTTTTTGACGTCAAAAAGCAGTTTTTGACATGATATGTCCAAAACCTGTCGGAAACCAGTCAAAAACGTCAAAAATCTGTCAAAAACGTCGAAAACCTGTCAAAAACGTCAAAAATCCGTCGAAAACCTGTCTAAAACTCAAATACAGTGCTTATTGAGATTTTTTTTATAAACATATGAGGTTTCTCATCCTGAAAAAAATTAAATAAAAATTTATACATCTTATCAATCAAGTTTAATAAACATTAAACTAATAAATTTAATGAAAATTATTTCTCATTCTTTTAAACTAACTTGTTTTGACGTGAAAAAAGTTAAATATTAAAACCTAAATCCAGCTTTTAAAGTACCGTAAAATGGGGTGAATCGGAACACTTTTCAGCTTTGATTGTAAAAAAAGCAGTTAAAAGATATTTTTTTAATTTGGTTTTTTGGGTAAAAACTTCAGTCTTGCTTTACTTTTGATATTCCAAGCAAATACAAATCATTTTGAACAATTATTATTAAAATATATAGGAAATTATGGGTGTTCCGAATCACCCCGCTGATAGGGGTCAATCGGAACACATGTTAAAATTTTTATTTTTTTCACTTTAACCTGTAATAGGTCTCACAAACATGAGTAATATTGGTGGGGGAGAATAAGAACAGATACTTACTGTCAAATAAATGTATAAATTCAATACCAGTAAACGTTTATAATTTGTCAAAATTCAAAATAATTTTAAACTTATGAAAAATGAAAAGTAATTTTAAGAAATGCTTTTGAATTGAAATACAAAGATTTAATATGAATGGAAGTCACTCATGTAGTCTACAAATATGTACTTGTCCTTAAAACTAGCAATTGTGACTTGGGTCAAGTTTTTTCATAACATCTCCTGGGATAAACTCTGCTTTTTCCTTAGTTTCTTGAAATCTCTGGGTTTCGGGGATTGTCCTGAAAGATTTTTTCGCTTATTCATCACTGTCTGTGTGCTGGACTTTTACTACATAAAGTCTATGTGACTTTCCCCTTCGTATTTAAGTAAAAAAAAGGCTCCTGGAGAAAAAATCTTTTGAAATCTGCAACTTTTTGTTATTCTAAGATCCAGTTGCTCACCAGAAGGGATAAACAGTAATAAATCCTTGTCCTTATCTTGATTAGAAGAATTGGGGTTAGAATGTTGATTTTTCAAACAGTTTCTTTCAAATAAGTTTGAATTGGAACAACAGAACTAAGTGTTCCGGTTCACCCCGCAAATTTTTTTCCTATGGCATTTTTCAGAATTCGTCATTTTTATGACGCAATTTATAAAAAATGTAAATTCTAATGTAGTATTCTGTTGTTCAGATACATGTATAGTTGAAACATACCACTCTTAGTTTTTAAATATAAGAAGTTTTGTTCATACATATGAAGTTTTGCAGTCTATGAAAACGTGATGTTTTCTAGCATTCCACGTGCAGCCCTCCTCAGGGCCGTCGGCAAGGGGGGGGGGTGCTACACCCCCCGACTTTTCTGAAGAAAGGGGCCGCCGATTTTATTTTATTACTAAAATGAAATTTTAGAAAAATATTTCAGGACTTCAAATGAAATTTAAAAGAGAAGCGGAATAATTTAAACATTATTAAGAATATCAGTAAACCTGAATTTTTAAAAATATCCTGTATTTTCCGCGGCCCCAATTATTACTTATCAAAAATAAATAATTGGGGCCGCGAAAAATAGTTAAGATTCCTTCACAGCAATATTCGTTGCGAAAAATACGAAATTTTCTCGTTCATGGGGTCATGTAAACGGGAAACTTTTGGTCGCCCTGCCCAGTTTGGAAAAAAAAAAGTACTGTATTAATATGTGCGAGAGCTTTAAAAGGTACGCTAAACACTGTAACTAAATTTAGTTAAATTAATAAAACATAAATCAAATTATATATACATAATTCAACAAGATCGATGCAATATTTAAAAAAAAAAAGAATATATGCTGAGGGCCGCCAAATTTTATATTTTAAATAAATTAAAATAAATGATCGATGCAATAATTAAAAGGGAAAAAAAGATAATATGCAGGGGACGCTGAATTTTATATTTTAAATAAATTTAAATTAAAGAAAATTACAAAATACCATTATCGAAAGATAGTGCAATGTTTAAACTGAAGATAATTGAAAAGAAAATTTATCACTTTTCACTTTGTGTTGGGACCGAACGAATTTTTTTATGTAGTAAATTTGAAGAAATAATAATAATAATAATAAAAGTTTATTGTACTGAAATTAAAAAAGGGAGGGGGGGGGCAAAAGAATTAAATTCGGTTGCCTTTTCTGCGGCATTGAAGAGGCTCTTTCAACCTCCTCAGACCATCAAAATAAAAATCGCTTATATTGAGGAATATTGTACACACGGCCACGCGGTATAAGTTACTGTGATACTCCAGATTTTCTTTTCTAAATCACATCGCAGTCAAACGACGCAAAACTACTCATTGACCGTTTTTTTCGGTGGAAAAAGGAAACAAACAAATGCACGGGACTAAAATGTAATTGTACAGGCTGTTTTGTAGAAAAAAGGCGCCGTTTTCGGTCGAAAATCAACAGGAATTTCTTATAGCCCGCGGAAAATTGAAGTACCTCAAACGATATATTTTACAGCTATACTTTATACAGCTATATTTTGTAATTTATAAAAGTACAGCAGTTTTCTGAATTAAAGGAATTAAAGGAAATTACAGCTCTCTTTAATTTTTGTTTTATTATGTTTGTATTTGTAATTTTTTTGTCTTTTTTGCGTCATTTAAATTTAAGTTTTGATTTTGAAGTATTCTATTAACAATATTATTTTTTGTTAAGCTGTCATATGAAACTAAAAAAAAACAGATAGAAGCAGAAGTTTTAATTTTGCCTATTAATAACTCTGAAGCTTGTTTAGAAACCATATTCTTCGATTCTAGAAGTACCTCTAGAAAAATTGGTGTTATGACTTTAACAGAGGCTGGCTTAATCTAGTAGATGTTAATTAAAACAAGAAGTTCTGTCAAGAACTAAACGAGCCTACTTTCCCGTACATCGACATCGGCATTCTCGCATCTGATCATTATTCTCTTGATTATCTGAGACTTAAAATTATGTCAAACATACCTTTTTAGCACTTAGCGCTGATTTCGAAAAGCAAAATATACCCCTTTCATCAGATGAAATAGACACGTAAAAAGTAATTAACGAATAAATAAAGTTTTGTCGCACCTTTTAAAGAGTGTAACTGTTACAGTTCCTCCGTACAAAAAATCCTCCATCGTTTTCAAAAAAAAAAAAAAAAAAAAAAAATAATAATAATAATAAAATAAATAAATAAAAGACAAAGAGCATCAAAACACATTTTATCAAAGAAAGAAAAAAAAAAGAAAAAAAAAAAAAACTGGTCCGTAAATAAAATGTCTCGAATTTCACTTTTAATCTGTTGCCAGTTGTTAAATATAAATAAAAAATAAAATGTTCTCGTGAATGAAAAATTTTTGTTACAAAAAAAACATCGTCTGCCAAAAAAAATAAATAATAATAATAATAATAAATAAAATAAAGCAAATGAATAAATAAACAAAAAATCGTCTGCAGTCAGTAATTTTTTTTCTGAGCCTGCATTATCCCCATGTTTGCAGAGTCGGAGTCGGAATCAGAGTCCTCACAGAAGATTACTCAGAAAAGTACGTTACAAACATTATTTATCAAAACCATTTTCTTACAAAGTTAGTTTGAAGGAAATCCGACTTTAAGTTCAGGATCAACATTCAACTTAAATTCCCCGTAGACGCTAATGTTATTTTTTTTCTGAACGGTTCATTATTGAACGAAAAATGGTTCAAATCAAAAAGCGAAGTATGGGATTGTGTGGGAAAGCCTCTTCGAGATCTTTCAAACAAAAAAAAAGTTTATTCCATTCGGACGGTTCACTCAAAAGTTATTAGGTGGGGAAAGGTTGCTTGAACGGTTCAATGTTGAACGAAAACATGTTCAAATTGAAAATTTAAATACGGTAATGAAGTATCCTTGCTGAGATCCTTCGAACAAAAAAAAGTTTATTTAAATCGGATTGTTCACTCAAAAGATATTAGGGGTGACAGCTTGATTGAGCGGTTCAATGTTGAACGAAAAATTGTTCAAATCGAAAATGTAGATACGGGAATGAAGTATCCTTGAAAAGATCTTTCGAACAAAAAAAAAGTTTGTTCAAATCGGATTGTTCACTCAAAAGTTAGCATCGCGGGCCCGGTTGTTTGAACGGTTCATAGTTGAACCAAAAATTGTCCAAATCGAAAAATCAAATATGGGAATGAGCTGCACTCGCTGAGATCTTTCGAACAAAAAAAAATTATTCCATTCGGACGGTTCACTCAAAAGTTATTAGGTGGAGAAAGGTTGCTTAAACGGTTCAATGTTGAACCAAAAGTGTTCAAATTGAAAATTTAAATACGGTACTAAAGTATCCTTGCCGAGATGCTTCAAACAAAAAAAAGTTTGTTTAAATCGGACTGTTCATTCAAAAGTTATTAGGGGTGACAGCTTGATTGAGCGGTTCAATGTTGAACGAAAAATTGTTCAAATCGGAAATGTAAATACGGGAATGAAGTACCCTTGAAAAGTTCTTTCCAACAAAAAAAAGTTTGTTCAAATCGGACTGTTCATTAAAAAGTTAGTATCGCGGGACCGGTTTTTTGAACGGCTCAAAGTTGAACCAAAAATTGTTCAAATCAAAAAATCAAATATGGGAATGAGCTGTACTCGCCGAGATCTTTCCAACAAAAAAAAGTTTGTCCAAATCGGAATGTTCATTTAAAAGTTATTAGAGGAGGACAGACAGACCGACCGACCGACACACAAATTCCCCATCTCAATACCCTACTTTCAAATTTTTAATTTTTCGATATTCATTTTACCTTTTTATTTTCTTAACTTGGCGATATTTTTTGGACTTGGCGATATTTTTTTAACTTGGCGATATTTTTTGGACTTGGCGATATTTCTTAGATGCATTAAGCTACTTTTAATACTTTTTTCGTCTTTCTTTTATTTTTAACGGGAAAGTAGGCTAAAAAGGGGATAATTTTATATGCTTTAATAACTGTCTGAAACGTTTTTCAATCATTTGTTTCGAATGAGTTGCATACTTTTAAACAATTCTAAAATAAAAAGAAAAACTCAGTTTTTGTTGTATATTTTCCCTCTCATTTTTAATCAATTTAAGAGACATAGCATGAAAAGAGTTATTTTCTATTGATCACCAGTTTAATTCGGTTATTCGCGTCAAGCTTACAATGATTCATTTAATGAAATTTTATCACTTGAAATCGTAAAACTACAAAGATAGTATTTGAAAAGCTCGCATATCAGACGAACTTTTTCTCTCCCGACTTCTCATTTCCGCTAAAATTTAGGCTAGTTCAGTCATATTAGATATTAAATTTGCAAATCGCGATGTAGTCCTGATTTTTTAATACGTAGTTTGGGTCACCTCGGGTAGTGTAAATCTAAGTTTGCAGTTTTCAAAACCCTGTGCTCGCGGCGTAACTCACGAAAAACTGTAAAATTTCCCGACTTTTTTCAGTTTTTCCTTTATAACGACTAAACTATAAAACTTTTGATTAAACGTGTGAATAATCATTTTAAAGAACACTAAATTTTGAACAATTTAAGCTGAAGTGGATCTCTGTAGGACCAACGGTTTAGGACATATTGCATTCCGAAAATTGGCCATTTTTTGCGAAAAGTGAAAAAATTACGCTCTGATCATATTTCGGACTTAATATCAATATGAATTACTACTCTACAAGAAACAAAACGGACAGGAAATTACTGCAAATTTTAATGGCTTTCCTTTAAGCCCCCAATAACGTCCGTAGAATCAATATTTCATTTAAAATCATTAAAAAAAAAAAAAAAAAAAAAAAAAAAAACGTAAATTTTGATTATTTTGAGAAATTAAAGAAATTGTTTCTGACAAGAAGAAAGGAGGACTGGACGATTAAAAAAAAAGGCTTAGAATGGTATAAAAAAGGGTAACACTATATTACAACGTTATTTTCATAATTAAGAAAAATCTTACAGGTCAATTTCGACATACGTACAGCATGTCCTAATGACTATACGACTGTATACTCTATACGAATTCTATACGAATGTATACGAATTCTATACGAATGTATACGAATTCTATACGAATGTATACGACTTACGCAAAACTGAGAAAAAGTTTGGACTCTTTTTAGTTTTTTCCTTATAACTCCTAAACAATGTAACTTTTGATGATGTATGTGAATACCCAATTTAAAAAACGATTAATTTGAAACATTTTAAGCTCAAGTGGAGCTCTGTAAGACCAACGATTTAGGAGATATTGCACTTCAATTTTTTTATGCTTTGACCACATTTCGGAAAAAATACCGACATTAATTTTTACTCCTCAAGAAACAAAATGAACATGAAGTTACAGTAAATTGTATAGGCTTTCAGTTAAGCTCAAAAAGAAGTCTGTAGCTTTAACTTTTTACTTTACAATAGCGAAAGAAACAAATATCTGTTCTAGTGAAAAAATGAAAAAAATTTTTGATTATACAATGTACATGTGAATAGTCATTTTAAATAACACTAAATTTGAAACATTTCAAGCACAAGTGAAGCTCTGTAAGACTAATAGTTAGGGAGTTATAAAGGAAACAATGAAAAAATTCGCAAAATTTCGCAGTTTTTCGTGAGTTATACGCAGCAAGCACAAGTTTTAGAAAACTGCAAATTTAGATTTACACTACCCTAAAGGGACCCAAATAACATTCAAAAATCAAAACTACATCGCAATTTTGAGAATTTAGCCCTTTTCTTTGCACATTATGACTGAACTATGCGACTTATATGTAAGGGCATTTTTGATCCACAAAATTTAAACAAAATATTTACGATTTACAAATTAGCTCCAAACTATGAAAGGTGATTTCTTTTGTTGTCAGTTCTAAAAAATAAAAATAAATAAAAGGGAAATGGTTCACTTTTTCTCTTCAGAAAAAAATAATTTTTATAGCAATAATATCCAGAAATTTTACAAAACTACTATTCAAAATTTTCTTGCATTAATTTTGAAGAATCATTCTCTCACCTTTTCCACTACTATAATGCATCTCTGTATATGGCGTGGGTTGGAATAGTGACTAATTCAAGGGAGAATCCCTCCCCCCGCCCCTATATGATGAGCACACAGCCCAGGGCCGCCAAATTTTCAACACCCCCCCAGATATTTCAGCTAGCGACGGCCCTGGCCCTCCTCAGAAGCCAGTAGCGTTGCCAGATTGACGAAAGTAATTTTTTCCTACTTCCTATGATCTTACCTTTCTTTAAAAAAATCCATGGCGAAAAATACCCAATAGTATATTTATGAAGAATTTCTTTGTACGGTCGGGAAGTTTTGTTCCGATTGACCCCGCTGTTCCTATACACCCCATTTTACGGTAGTTTTGTTTAAATGTTTATATAATTATCAATTAGTTATCTTAACAATCAAGTTTAATAAAAATTAAATTAATAAATTTGATGAAAATTAATTCACATTCTTTTAAATTATCTTGTTATGGAGTGAAAAAAAGTTACAAATATTAAAACTTAAATCCAAATTTTAGAGTAGTTTTGTTTAAATGTTTTAATAACTATAATGAATTAATAACTATAACATATGTTTTTTTCTTCAACTATCAATCAGTTATCTTATCAATCAAGTTTAATAAAAGTTAAATTAATAAATTTAATGAAAATTAATTCGCATTCTTTTAAATTAACTTGTCATGTCATGAAAAAAGTTAAAAGTATTAAAAGTTAAATCCAGTTTTTGTTATCGCATGCTCCGTGGGAAAAACGATTTAGATTGGGACTAAATACCTTAAGTAACTGTTAACTTAAGATGGTTTATTTTATGTATGTAAGTCTACAAATAATACCAGGCAAATGTACACTATGCAATTTCTGCTTTCTAAAATTTATAAATTGTAATTACAGGGTTGCCACAGGGAAAATGTCAAAAAAAGTAGCAAAAGTCGCCTAAAAATACTAAAAAAGTTGCAAAAAAGTTGCCTTGAAAATAAACAAAAGTAGCCATGAAAAAAAAAAAGTTGCAAAGAAGCTGAATAGAAATATGTGACAAGCTAAACTGAATATGAGTAATGCTTTAAAACAAGTTCAAAAAATAGACAGGTTTTGAACTGATGCAGAAAACAGGCATCTAATGTGCGAAAAAGAAAATATGATGAGTCTTTTCTTCAGTTTGGCTTTACATTGCTGCGGACCTCCACCAGAGTTTCCTCGAATGTGCGAAAAAGAAAATATGATGAGTCTTTTCTTCAGTTTTTTTTTACATTTCAAAATTGTGAGGGTAATGAACAACCTCTTTGTTTGATCTGCAATGAATTATTGGCTTCGGAGAGTATGAAACCAACCTTCGGAGAGTATAATGTGAGATTGATCACCTACCACTTAAAGCTCAAGAGGAATTTGCTAAGCTTTCGCGTGACTCAAACTTAAAACTACAATTGCAAAAACAGCCCTTGACTGAATTCTGGATCGGAACTAGAACTGAATTTCCCACAATCGCTGATATGGCGTTAAATGAACTTCTGCCATTCAACACCACACATTTATGTTAAGTTACTTTCTCAGTTTTAACACACATTAAATCCCAATATCGTTCAGCGTTAAAAAATGTTGAGGAGGTCTTACGTCCAGCAGTTTCAAACCTTCCACCAAGATTTGATTTGTTATGCAATAAAAAACAGGCACATCCATCTCATTAAATTTTTTACTTATACTTTCATTTAATATTTACCACACAACTACTTGAATATATTCGAGAGAATTAAGACGATCAGAATCCACTTTTATTTTTGAAACTATAATAAATACAATTTTATAATTTTTTGTGCAATTTTTGAGTTTTGTGTGTTTCAAAACGAATTCTAAACTTATATGTTTTCATATACAGGGTGTCCACTCTTATCGTGGACCAATAGCTAATTTCTAAACCTTTAGAGATAAGCATATAGTTTATTTAGGAAAAAATCTCCAAATTACGAAAGGAATTTTGGGTCTATTCAATGTTTTTCAAAAAATCAAATTTTGAAAGAGTTACGAAATTTAAATTTTTATACAGCCCCCAGTCCTATCAATCATATTTAGTAAAACATTCTTGACACTGTAACGTTTAAAACTTTAAAAAAATCACTGTTCTACCACAAAAATTGACCGAGTTATGACGTTTTGAAAAATCAAGATTTTGAAGGATTTTGCATACGGTCCCGTAAGCGATCTCTCGATGACGTCATGAAATAATGCAAAATCTTGATTTTTCAAAACGTCATAACTCGGTCAATTTTTGTGGTAGAACAGTGATTTTTTTTAGTTTTAAACGTTACAGTGACAAGAAGGTTTTACTAAATATGATTGATAGGACTGGGGGGCTGTATAAAAATTTAAATTTCGTAACTCTTTCAAAATTTGATTTTTTGAAAAACATTGAATAGACCCAAAATTCCTTTCGTAATTTCGAGATTTTTTCCTAAATGAACTATATGCTTATCTCTAACGGTTTAGAAATTAGCTATTGGTCCACGATAGGAGTGGACACCCTGTATATATATGTATATTGTTACCTAATAAATAAATCATCAAAAAATTCTAATTTATTTTTCTTTTATATTTGTATGGGGTCGTCAAGAAACTCACAATCACAAATGGGGTCGTGAATGACAAAAGTTTAAGAAGCCCTGCATTAAATCAAAGATACAAATGAGGGAATATTTAAACATACCCTGAGCTATTCTAATACTTTCAGTGTCTTTTGCTTCAATAGCTAGCTGATTTTAGCCTCTGGTTTGTCTGTTTAAAAAGTACACCAGCTGATTTTTGAGTGTCCTTTCTCTCTCTCTATTTACTAGTTTGACTTTTTCTTCTAACTTTTTAACAGATCCATTCAAACTTGAAAGCTTTTCTTTTTCTATTTTTCTTTGTTTAAACTTTTCTTCATTTTCTTTTTCTAATCTCATTTGCTCTTCCTTCTTTTTCTTCTAGTCCTCAAGGTAGAACTGGTATGATTTGCGCGCACCAAAAGCTAAATTTAAAAGTTCTTTATCAATTTGGAATTGTGTAACTGTAGAATAGCGCTTCAGAGCATCATATAATAAGCCTGTCATTCAATACACATTCCAACATTAAATATTTATCTTCCGAAAGAACTCTCCTGGATATTGAAAACCCCCTCTCTACTTCACTATTACCATGAGACTAAATGTGACTAAAAATGAATGTTACTTTCTCTGACAAAAATTATTAAAATTTGGTTGGCTTAGATGGATTATAATTCTATTAGCTTGACTAGAGAAAAGATCCGATGAGCATATACTGTGCCGCTTTTACATTAAAATTTGGCTTATTTGGGACAGCTTCCAAAGAGGCTCAAGCACAACTCTTTGTTTTTTTTTTATGCATCCCGATTCAGTTGTTCATCAACTTAGCTGTCACGTGCTGTTTTTGACCCAACTAGAAGTTTTGTAGGATAAAGGAGTGAATCTTCAGTTCGAGCCGTTTTTACAGTTCCTTCATCCTTATGAAATATAATTTTTCTTGGCCTTTTTGATCGATACACATATCTGAATTTGCTCTCCACGAAGTAAAAAACAATGCACTATCATACGAGGGCCAATTTAAAAGACGAAAAATTAGCAAAGTGATTTCATTTCCAAATTTTGGCTTCCAAACTTTCTCTTCTTCTTTACACGAGAACTACAGAGAGTTTGGGAGTTTGATTATTCATTCAGCAATCCCTGCACCTATCCCTGCAACATTATCTACCTGCAGTAGAAATTTGAAAGCATTTTGCTGAATAGTTTTCTTTTTATTCATATATTTGCATTTTGTCTAAAGTATTGCATCGCACTGTAGCTGCCCTGTGCCCAGTCGAGGTTGCTGCAAAGATCTGCACTGTATAAGGTTTCAGCTTCCGAAAAAGCTCAGATATCGGTAGCGTACGAAGTATGCAAATCAGTTCCGTACAAGATCGACTTTCGTTTTCATATCACTTAAGCCAAGCCCAACTTGTTGATTGGATGCAGTGGATTGATGCAGCCCATAACGTCTATTTAGAGAAGGTTTTATTCTTGAAATGGAAATGATTTAAAACAATGGGAGACCGGAAATCTCCAGGTGTTTAAAAAAAAACTAACGTTGGGGGGAAAAAGTATCCAAAAAAGCAGATTCAGTGAAAAAAAGTAGCTTTTTGGCCTGTTTTTGCATAAAAAAGTAGCTAAAGTCGCCTTGTGTCCAAAAAAGTAGCATTTAAGTATCCTGTGGCAACCCTGTAATTAGGTTTACATTTTAATATACTGTTATTTATAATTAATTTTTATTCTATAATGATAGTAGCTCATTCATTTATTTTATTTTCCACATGTAAGCATCTTGTAGTATCCCAATTGAAGGGCTCGGGAATAAATAATTGGTCTGACAAATTTTAAAAATCGGACTATTTCAAATTAAAATTAAAAAAAAAATCACTTGTAAAAATTTATTAAGGATACCCAAGACACGCAGCACCTAATTAATGTACCCACTTCATTTCTAAAATAAAAAAACCTGTTACAGTAATTTCTCGAAGCAATAAACCCATAATCAAAAGCCATATGTTTGATTTTTTAAAATGCTAGTTACCATTATTTACTTCCGAGCCATTCAATTATGTTTAGGGTTGCTTATTACACTTTATTTTAACAACCTTAAACTCCAAAAGTTTACTTCAGTGTCTGAAATCAGAAATTGTAAAATTCATTTGAAAATGTATTTTGATTATCAATATCAAATTTTAACATGTTTTGGATAGAAATTTAGGTTTTTGACAATTATGTCAAAACCATGTCAAAAAGGGGTTTTTGACACGACGGTAAAAACCATGGTTAAAACCGGATAAAACCTCCGACTGTCAAAAACTTGCCAACCCTGATAAATTTGGCAGAAATCATGTTAGATATTATATGATTATGTGGCATTTTAAAGAACCCTTGAGTGCTCATTTGGTTTTGAACACTCTTGGCTTATTTAAATTCCTAGCGCAGTATTGCATCAAATAGAGCAATGGTGCTTCCATCTGGTGCGGAATCTAGGCATTAGAAGAATGTTGCATTGGCATCTGCCCATAGAGATGCTATATGAAAGAATAGATACTATCTCTTGGGGATGCACTAGGTTTGCTAATGATGAAATACTAAAACACAACCCCAGTCAAAAATTAACAAAAAAAAAAAAAAAAAAAAAAAAAAACACACACACACACACACTTATGTTTTTACTAAGTCAAATTATTGAGCTACAGCAAGATTATTACAATAAGTTATGATAACTAACATCAAATTATTGATTGCGAAATAAACACATATTATAGAATATAAATTGATCTGTTTACTAATATCCCTTCCCTAACTTTACATTACAAACACATTACATGCATATTGCACACATATAAATACTAGGGTGGAGCGAAAAAAACAAAGTTTTTATTTTCGAATCGTAATAGTGCGGAAAAGTTGCGATTGGTGAAGAGTTATAAAACAAAATAAAAATTTTTGAAATCGGATAATATCTTCCGTTCCCGCAACGAGCCTGAAATTTTGAAAAAATGAAAATTTTCATGTGTTTTTAGCGATTTTTTAAAATTTTTGTTTTAATGTTTTATTTTAATGCTCTTGGACAAAAAAGTTACGTTTGGTGAAGTCTTCTGAAATTTTGAAAAATATATTGAAATCGAATAATACATTCTGATCCAGGAACAAGCCAGAAAAACCAAAAAAATTATAAAATTTCAGCTTTTTTTGGGGTGATGAAAAAAAATTAAAAAAACTATGTTCTCTTTTTTTCTTTTTTACCCGGTATCATAGCGTAAAACCTTTTAAAAAGCACTATATTACTCTTAAACATTAATTTTTTTTCTTGATTTTTCAGGTATCTTCTAAACATGCAAAACTACCATTTTTTACAACAATGAAACAGTTTCAAATAATCGAAAGTTATAAAATATTTCCAAAATTTCTGAAATCCAGTATAAAAATCCAGTAAATGAAACACCCACTCCTAAAATAAACGCTAATTTTAATCACTAAACTATAAACAATTTTAATACCTAACTAATTATATACAGTTTCTTAATCCCCTTTTGTAGTCTGTGCCTTCTATAATTATGTTACCTAACTTAACTGACTACCCACAGAATCCTTTAACATTAATTTAATTAGAAACTAATTTTAAAATTAAAACTTCTTTAAAATTAAACCTAGTTAGGTTAGGTAGTGTATAGAATGAGACTGCAAAATGCAATTAAAAATTTAGAAACTAACATATAATGAGGTAGGTATTAAAATAGTTTATCGCTTAGGAATAAAAAATATTCTTCATTTTATGAGTGAGTGTTTTGTTCAATGGATTTTTGTACTGAAAAAGTTAAACAAATTTAATAATTAGGTATGAGTAAAAAATTTTATGCAAATGTTATCTATTATTTTTTGCTTTTTATTTGCTTTTAGTTTGCTTTAAGGTTATCTTGGTGCCTACAGTAACACAGTCCCAGGCAAAGTGGGGCAAGGTGTATCAAAAATTAAGGATTCGAAAGCATTTGACAAGGAGAGGGCACTACTGCCCCACACACCCCTATTAGCCTAATGCAAAAAATGTTAAAACATGTTATCATGACAATTGAACATTTGAAACACGATTGCAGGGAAACTTGTGCTTAAAAGGTTACTATAAGCATCTC
This sequence comes from Uloborus plumipes, assembly GCA_038373865.1. NCBI lineage: Eukaryota > Metazoa > Arthropoda > Arachnida > Araneae > Uloboridae > Uloborus > Uloborus plumipes. The sequence goes on along the minus strand of JAXGGA010007738.1, from coordinate 13,889 downwards.
GGTGATGATTTTGGAACACATTTCATATGAGCCATAAATATAAGGAATGTATTAGTGTAGAAGACAAAACAAATTTTAGATTTTGTTGATTTCTAATTTTCCATACACAAAATTATTTTAAAATAAATAATTAAATTTAAGTTGAAAAAACTAAAAAATACGCTTTTAGAGTTAATCAAACTATTAAGCTTTAAACCATTTCAAATTATAAGTTTACATGCACCTTATAATACATGAACATGTAATATAGTTTAGCCTTTAGTACTAATAATAGCATTCAATAACATCAACATGTAATAATATAGTTTAGCCTTTAGTATTAACAATAGTATTAAATATATCACTTTTATATTTTTAAAGAACGTGAATTTTATCTTTTATTCAGAGTTACATACATACTGACAAACCTACATGTGAAGCTAGTAAAAGCGTATTAAAAACAAAACCTCCATTAAAAAACAACTGGGAGCTAAACAGAAAAAAAATAATACATAATATTTACATACAACTTCATACCCATACCTAATTATTAAATTTGTTTTACTTTTTCAGTACAAAAATCCATTGAACAAAACACTTACTCATAAGATGAACAATATTTTTTATCCCTAAACGATAAACTATTTTAATACCTACCTCATTATATGTTAGTTTCTGAATTTTTAATTGCATTTTGCAGTCTCATTCTATACACTACCTAACTAGGTTTAATTTTAAAGAAGTTTTAATTTTAAAATAAGTTTCTAATTAAATTAATGTTAAAGGATTCTGTGGGTAGTCAGTTAAGTTAGGTAACATAATTATAGAAGGCACAGACTACAAAAGGGGATTAAGAAACTGTATATAATTAGTTAGGTATTAAAATTGCTTATAGTTTAGTGATTAAAATTAGCCTTTTTTTTTTGGAGTGGGTGTTTTATTTAGTGGATTTTTGTACTGGATTGTAGAAATTTCGGAAAATATTTTATAACTTTCGATTGTTTGAAAATGTTTCATTGTTGTAAAAAATGGTAGTTTTGCATGTTTAGAAGACACCTGAAAAATCAAGAAAAAAATTAATGTTTAAGAGTAATATAGTGCTTTTTAAAAGGCTTTACGCAATAATACCGGGTAAAAAAGAAAAAAAAATGAGAAATTTTTTTTTTTTAATTTTTTTTCATCACCCCAAAAAAAGCTGAAGTTTTATAATTTTTTGGTTTTTCTGGCTTGTTCCTGGATCAGAAGGTATTATTCGATTTCAATATATTTTTCAAAATTTCAGAAGGCTTCACCAAACGTAACTTTTCTGTCCAAGAGCATTAAAATTACACATTAAAACAAAAATTTTTAAAAATCGCTAAAAACACATGAACATTTTCATTTTTTCAAAATTTCAGGCTCGTTGCGGGAACGGAAGATATTATCCGATTTCAAAAAATTTTGTTTTGTTTTGTAACTCTTCACCAATCGCAACTTTTCCGCACTATTACAATTCGAAAATAAAAACTTTGTTTTTTTCGCTCCACCCTAATAAATACACACACAGGCTGGTATACAAAGAGGCATAAAAAGCCAAGTTGCATCCTGTAGATTATTCTTCTAGAAATCTGTAGGAGGTCCTCTGCAAGGAGAATGTATTGATGATTTTAAAATCTTTGTTTGAATCTGTAATTATTATTACTAAAGTGGGTGCACCAAACAAGGTCATGTGAACCAATGAGACCAACCCACCATTTTTCTATGTTGGATACAAAAGTTCGATAGATCATGATTTTATCATCATCAGAAAGCCTAACTGATGATAAAGTGTTGTCAACGTACAGTTTGCAATCAACAGGCAAACGTGTAGCAAACAGTTGTTACAAAAGAGATTGTCAACATTTCCTGATCTTCTTACACAGCAAATTTTGTTCCTTCATGGGTCATTGTAGTTTACTTGCATAAAAAATATGTTCATTGTGTTAGAAATTTTAATTAATCTGCAATTATTATTACAGATTATCTGAAGAATTCAAAAAGGAAAATTTTCTTCCGTGATTTGATAATTCTACAAAAGTAGATTGTAGCTTTGACTGGTATTATTAGAGCTCTGGATTCTTTATTAAGACACTGAAGGGTGAGCTGAGGGATATCTTCCTGTCCTGTGGATGCTACATAATATGTTTGAACTGTGTGCAGGGGTAACTAAAAACAAAAAAACTAAATAAATACTTATTATTGCCTGGAGTGTTACATTTTCCAGGAATGTTTGCATTCTTTTGAGAAGTAACCATACAGAGAAATTGTGTTTCTAATAAAGCCAAATTGCCTTTCCTTGTTAAAATTCCTTAGAAGCATAGTTGAAACTTCAATTTTCACACGGAATTTTATGAAATCAACAAGTAAATTCAGAATGACCCATAGTGGGATTTTACACATAAAACAACAAAATATAAAAATCACATCAAATGAGAGAAATATTACATAATCTTTTTTGACAGTGCTTTTAGCTGCAAAAATATTTAGGGGAACTCTCCATGGGATTTGGAGGACTCACCCAAGAATGAAAAAAAAAAGTGGTTTAAAACCAGTTTATATTACATTTGCTTTACTTAAGAAAATAAAATAAAAATTCAATAAATGGCGTTGCCCTGCACTCCCATCAATTACACACACAATCGACAGTCTCTCGCACCATGGTTTGACCAGTTGCATAGGGCCCCGAAGAGATCTACCCTGTATTTTTGATCTACACCAGGAGCCAAGCAGCCCCTGACCAAGCACTTCCAGAGTCATTGATCAGGAATTGGGAAGGCTTTGGGACCACAAACATATCTGATGTACTCTAGTCATCATTACCGAACATGTAGGATCTCTGATCTTGCTGACATTGAACCGGGGACTCTCCAGTTACGAATCTTATGCCTTCCCAATAAGGCCACCAGGACCTCTCCCCAAGTAAGCATTGATTATATGAGCTAAGTTTATCGTATTTTGAAAATACAAAACACGGAAATAACAATTACAAATACATACCCATATATCTCCATGAACTCTTCTAACTCTAGTAACAAGTATTTCATATATAGAAATATGCCGTTCATAAACAGGCAACAGATGATTCCTACTTCTCTCTACAAAATATGGCAAGTTGGGCACAGTTTCTGAAAGCATTACAATAGTAGTTTTTAACAAAATGTCTCCATATATTCAAATATATAATAAATAATTGAATTATAGTTTCAAAAAACTAACAAATACGCTTTTAGAGTTAATCAAACTATAAAGAGCTTTAAACCCTGGTGCATTATAAGTTTAGATGCACTTATAAAAAATATATCAACATGTAATAATATAATTTCGCCTTTAGTATTAATAATAGTATTAAATATATTACTTTTATATTTGCAAAGAACATGAATTTTATCTTTTATTCAGAGTTAGATACATACAAACAAACAAACAAACCCACATGTGAAACTAATTTAATCGTATTAAAAACTGCAGATTATTCGCACAGAATGAATGGTATAAAAACTAAAACTTGCTAGTCTGTAATAAAAAATGGGAGGTAACGGCATTTGTAAACCTTTAAAATTAGAAATTTTGTTAACAGTTTTTCACAACTAAGTTAGTTAGTTAGTTTTACTTTTAGTTTAATGAAATAACGGTATTTTCCTCAATCATTTGGTTTCGAGATGCCGGCACAAAATGCTTACATTTGATTTGATATTTCTTTTACTATTTCTACTGTATTGGATCTTTAAATTGTATTGATGCATAACAAATGTAAAATAGCCTAGGTAGTTTAAAGCAGAAGATTTTTTAAAAATCTTTTCATTGATATCCTCTTTTGTAATCTCCCGTAATAATTACATAAAAATAAAATTTCTATGCTTTCAGACTTTCAGTATTCAAAGAATATATTAAATAAAGGTTTATAACATGCTGCTCCTTACAATTTTCATAAATACATGACAAAATGGTGAAAAATTCATCTAAAAATGAAAAGTAAAAATCCGAAAAGCACAGATTTTGACATATGAAAAGTGACAAAAGTCAAGTACCCAAAGATTAATGATACGAATATTAGTTTTTGATGTTTTGTTTTACATAAACATATATTTATTATTTTTCTAAGTTTTAATTTTCAAAAAGTAATATTGGTTTAGACTGACTGAATTTGGACTAGCAAAGTTCAGAGAAATCAAGTTCTACAGAGTATTAAGAAAAGAAAGTAAAAAAAAAAAAAAAATTCATATGTTTATCTTTGACATTACTATCATAAAACAAAAATGAAGAAGAGCAGAATAATATAGTCAGACTGAATGTTTAAATTAAAAAAAAAAATCACAATAATTACCTGATGGTGCTTTCCATCCAGTGCTTGAGGTCTTTTTTATAGGCTCGGGAATACGTAGTGGAGGGAATAGTCTTTCCACAAAATGCCAGTGACCTTTTACTTCTTCAACATCAGTAAATTTTGGGTCTTTATTTTCTACCCATATATCTTGAGGTATAACTTTTGCACGATAAACTTCAGACTAAATTATGAACATCAAGAAAAGTGGTGAAATAAAACACAATAACATTAATACTACATACAAGTACAAATATAATCAACAGTAAGAGTCCAAAAGTTTTTTGCACGTTCTAAAGAAAAACATGCAAAAAACTGGTTTCAGGGTTATAAAAAATGTCATTGAAAATGCAAAAAGAAGTAAACTTATGAATATAAAAAAGATGTGACAAAAGAACTTTTCTTGCATGTCTTTACATCCAGTTTTACATCCTTTAGTAAGGTTGGCCTAAGGCCCCTATAGAGACCCTATCCAGTTATAGGGGCTCTAGGCTGGCCATGTGTGTGTGTTTGTGTGGGTGTGTGGGGCGGGGGGGGGGTTGGAGGTCAGTGAATGCTATGCACCAGGAGAGCCATGATTGGGTTGCTCCATCATCATCGATAACTAAAATAAATGTTTCTCATTACTCCTGCACCCGAAAACTTGTCAATATTGTTATTAATCAAAAAGCGATAGCTTTGTGCATGAAATAGATAAAATAAGAAACTGTTCAAAAGCACAAATAAGATTGAAAGATTAAAAGTTTTAACAGGGCAAGCATGTTTTGGAGGCAACAACCTCCTTTTTTAGTGCCCAGCAAGCAAATAGAATGAAACACAACTCTCCCAATACCTTGTTTCATTCCATTTGCTTGCTGGGCATTGAAGAAGGAGGCTGTTGCCTCCGAAACATGCTTGTCCCTTTTCAAACTTTTAATCTTATTTGTGCTTTTGAACGCTGTTTCTTATTTTACCAACATTGATATTGTTGTCCGTGTGACAAAAAGGACATTTATTGTTAACATTATTCTAAATTTCTTAATTTAAACTATCTTCAAACTAATTTTTGATGATACCAGCAATGGCATCTGGAAAAATTCAAAAAAGTTTTTTTAGGGGCAGAGGGTGAAAGGGTGCAAAAACAATGTAGTTTCATTGAAAAACAACTCCCACTTATATGTAAATACACTGATTTCTCAAAGTCAGGACCCCTTCCCTGACTCCTCTAAATGACGAGCCTGTCCATATGAAAGAGGTATAAAAAACACACTGTAATACAGGCTAAATAATAAATATAAGGAGTTATAATAGCATAAATACAATTCTGTTAAAAGATCAAATGAGCAGGAAAAATGCAATCCATAAGCTCACAATGTCTTTCATCGAAAAAGGCATTTCTTGTAGCGCCCAAACACATGTTGGCCGTCTTCCTGCGCATTTGTGCTTTCAACAACGTTGTATTTATGCTGGTATTTATGCACAAAGGTATTTATCTATTTCATAAGGAGTTATTTCTGAACTTATCAATTGCATTATAAGACTTTTCTGTACAATACAAGAAACTATAGTAAGTTGATGAGCACTCTTTCCTGCAAAATTACTACAAACAAGGAATTATCTTCAATGAAGCATGCGTGTAGAACACTAAAAAGCACTTGTTATATTAACCCTTTAAATGCCGCACTATGTTCCAAGTATAAAAATTTGAGTTGCTGCATAAAAATAGGACTCTTAGGCATCCCTTTAGACAATGCAAAAAAAAATTTCGAAAAAAAAATTTTTATCTACGATTTTGGGCATGTTCCCATTTGGGAACATTGGCATGTTATGTTAAGTTTTTTTCCTAAAGCTTTTAATCGATTGCGCTTTACGCTCGCTGTAGTTCTTTTGTATTTATGCATAAAATGCTTGATATAACTGATCATATTTGACAAATTCATTTCAATTTGAAACGTTAAACATTTCAAAACATTAAAAAAAAAAACAAACACACACACACAATACGCATTTTATAAGCAAATATTGTCAAAGAAATATGTCCTTTTCATCAACGTCCAATTGTTCTCCTTTCTGCATTGCATATAGTTCTGTCATTTTCGATAAATGACCCAAATATTCAATTGGTAAAAATTTGTGGAAAATTTCAACCGGCGATAAATTTGCCAATGCTGGAAATGACTCAGAGTTTTTTATGGGTTTTTGCTTCTATAGTTTCATCAAAAGATGCATTTTTTCTCCAGTTAATTTCTTTTTTAGATGATTTTCTTTCTCTTGGATTTTGGAGAAGCTTCCGAGGTAGATGGGGCATCAATAATCGTCTCAGTCATCCAATACATCGTTTGACGATTTGCGGGTGAATACTTCTATTAGTCCGCAAACATCAGCAGGAACAACCTTATCAAATTCATTGTCATTAACATCTTCTTCATCTGTTTTTGCCCCGGTCTCATCTGGTGGTATTTGGCAAATGTCTACTACAGAATCTGTTGATTCATCTGAGTCTGATAGGGCTTGAAAATATTCAATAGCTTCTTGCAAAGTTAAAAACTTTTCTCTGGAACCCATTCTTTCCACGACTTCTAACAACACTGTCGCGATCACTTCTAGCAAAATCTCCACAAGGAGGGAGAAAAAGAGTAAAAACATTGATTGGGGGCAGGCCCGTCAATTAGGGGGACAGGGGGGTCAATTGCCCCCCCCTGACTTTGGGCAATCAATTTATTGGCATATAAGTGGGCGTGGTTTTTGCCACTTTTTGGTAAATTTTACATTGTGTATGCACCCTTTACCCCCCCCCCCCCATAGAAAAATTCGAAATGACGTCCCTGATAGGGGGGCCGAATCTCTGGACAGTCTCAAGTGACAAGGAAGGGATATTTATTGCTAACAGGTTGTAGCCTGAGCAGAGTGCAAGAGAAAAGCTGTAAACATCTTCATTTCTACGTGCAAAACGATCTTTCGACATCACGCCCACCCAAAAACTGGAGACGAGGGGGAGGGGAGGGGGTAAAAAGGGGAGCGGTGGAAGGTCGAAAGGCCACCCACTTTCTTTTTCAATGCGTCAAATGAGGTTATTTTCAATTCCAAGGTTTTCACTAATCATATAACCGAACTTAGGAAGCGGCGTGAATTACCGGATTTTGTATAGCGTTACTTGCCAATGTTCCCAATTGGGAACAACGAAGTTTGATCGCTTATAGGAGCTACATTTTTGCTTTAATTTTTTTATTTGTCATATCAGGTCATTAAAAGGATCCTTATTTATGGTTACTTTAGAATCTCAAAAAAGTTGAGCCTTTTTGAAATTTTTTTGAAATTTTTTTTTTAGTCTCCGTGAAAATCCATAAAAAAGCACATTTTTGCGATTTTTTGTAGAAAACAATAATTGTAGTAGCTAACTAGATTTTTTTCCAAAAAATCAGGTCTACTTTTGACAGTAAATAGAAAAAAAAATTAAATTCTCAGAAGCGAAACTTTTTTTTAACGATTTTTTAAAGTTGATGTTCCCATTTGGGAACATTGGCAATTAAAAGGTTAAGCATCGAAAACGGAAAACAAAGTAATTTAACTTTCTAAAATAGTAAATGTCTTAGCAAAAAGTAGGGTCCAAATGGTTTCTTGCACCCTAGACTCTTTATAAAGACTGGCTCAGTTTCTGAGCATTTTGATGCTCTGAAATCACAAATCATGTGTCTACGATTTTCATGCAATTTTCTGCTACTTATATAGCTATTCAGTTACAAGCTAATTTTATTCAATAGGTTCAGTTTTTGTAATCTGACACATTTTTCCAACATGAATTTTAACGAAGTTATTAGTTGGATAACCAACCAGCAAAAGAAAAAAGAAAAATATTACAGCAATGACCAGACACAGGTTGTAAGACCACCTATATTGTTTTCCAGGATTCATACTCATTTTCAAAAATGAAAATTAAGGACTTTTGAAGGACTCCCAAATTTTTTTAAGGACTCATAAGAAAATATTTAAATAGCTTTAGAAACACAATTTCAAATTACTCAATTTACGAGTATATTAAAATTTAAAGTGCTGAGAGATTCGCAAGGGACTCTGATTCAAATGACAATGAATGATTAAGATCTGTTCAAATGGCTACCATTCTGAATTGGGAACAGAAAGTAACTATAGAGAACGCTACAAATAGGATAAACAAACGACATTGGCTATACTTTTCTAGCGTTAAGCTCTTTAATCTTTTTACTCGTTGAGTTTACTATTATTCTGGCCCACTTTTCTTATTTTAGGATTGTTTAATTTATATTTGCTACTATTTTATTTTCAATGCAGTAATCATTTTTTTATATATTTTTTTACTAAATTAACCGTATTTTTTACCATCACGTAAATACGCTAATACTAATGTTGCTTATTTAAATGCTTAAGTCCTTTTAAATCTTTTGTTTTTAATTTTAATTCATTTTGACTTTTATTTGTACATTATAAGCTTGCTTTTTTTTATTCGCTAATTATTCTTAAATTTTTTTGATGGAAATTTTATCAATTGTGGATATTAAAAATGTATGTGTGGAATATCATTTGTGGATAATAAAAATTTCAATGGAGCAAATTGCACCCTTGAAATTTTTAAGCGGGACGTTTTGTGGCTTCCCCGATGTATCAATCTCTTTTTTAAATCCAAAATTATGTTAAATTATACTAAATACAAACTGAAGATGTTTAAAAATCTTAAAATAATTGAAAAAAAAAAAAAAAAGGATCGATTCAGTATTTCACTTCCTGATAGTAGCAACTCTTAAAAAACATGGGATTTCGTTTAAAATTTTTGAATTTAATAAAAATAAATTTCATTTATTTTCTTCTTAAAAAAGGGTATAAAACAACAAAAATGCAAAAAATCCAATTCCTGTAGCGGATGCAAAGAGATTGCAGTTTTCAAAGCGATGACATCAAAAGTATAAAAATGGAATATAAAAGAATTTATTTTGGTAAAAACTTCATACAATTGCATTTTAAAGGTCTATGATAAACATTTATTAACATCTGTTAACACAATTAATGCAAAGATAAAATAAAACGATCCATTCAGCGTTTAACATTTAGATTCATAAAAGAACAGTTAATTTTGCTTTAAAAAATTGAAAATAATGATCTGAACAAGAAATAAAACTATTTTTCATTTATTTGCCTCCTAATAAAGAGTAATTAGCTTGAAAAATAAGAAAAATTCAATTTTCATATCGGATGCAAAGAGATTGCATTTTTCAAAATAAACGCATCAGAAGTATAAAAACGGTTAATAAAATACTTTGTTAAAGTCAAATAATTTTAGAATTACATTTCATCAGGTTTGTATAATGAATGTCATTAATAATCACCGACAGTCTTTTAAAAATTAAGGGATTTTTTTCAAAATTCAGGACTTTTTAAGGGTTTTTTAGGGACCTTAATTTTGCTTGATAAATTTAAGGTTTTTTAAGGAAGTACGAACCCTGCTTTCAGGGGAGATATGCTAGATGTAAGCAAAGAAACACAGTATTTGGCGATAGAAATCGTGTGTTTGGCTAGGACAAATATAAGGTGGTGCAGGGCACATGATGAATGAGAATGCAACTGGTTTACTTTTATTTTTCTGGAAAAAATCCTCAATAGTGACAAACTCTCACTAAAACATCACTAATCATGAAAATCAGACACATATTTTCACACTACTGTTAACCTTCGCGTTGATGATTAAATAAACATCTAAGAAACACAAAAGTTTCAGAATTAGAAGTGAAAAATATGCCTACACCCCTCCAAACAAATTCAATTGCCTAGTCTGTGCCATGCCCCACCCCTCTTTTGGTGGGCACCCTGCATAATGTTGAGTACAGTCGACGCTTGATATAACGACCGTCTCCGTCCTGCAGAAAACGGTCTTTATAACGAGTGGTCGCTGTAAGAGGTAGAACATAGAGTATATTGGGATACAGTTGGGGGTTTTCTCACCGGTCGTTATATTGGGATGGTCTTTATAACGTGTGGTCGTTATAACGAGCGTCGACTGTATATGGAATATGTAAAGAAAAACCAGCATACAATGTACAATTAGCAATTTTTTGCATTAAAGACGAAGCTATCATTTACACATCATATTTAATTTTGCTATAAAAATTAATTTTGAAAAAATTTTTTGTGAAAACAAAATTATATTATATTGTGGTGCACTTAAGCAAGTAGTCCACCTAGTTTAATAGGTTAATTTTATACCAACATGTTCACATCAAAATCTCATTTTTTTGGAAACAAATTAACATAAGATTAACAAAAAACGTAATTTCAATTATATAATTGACTACTAAATGGAACTTAACATAGGAACTGGATAGCAGCTGGAAAAATTTGATAAAACATCAATTTTTGAAAATTAAACCTAAGCAGAAAACAATAAACATTTTCATATGGATTTTTATTAAAATTTCAAATTAGGGTGAGAAAAAAGGTTTTTTTTAAATTAATTTTCGCTCCGCTTTTGCACGATTTAGGTGAATGGTTCTTCAACTTTTCATTTATTTTATGCCTATTTTTATGGTATTTTCACAACACTTACATTACCAATCTTTGGTGGTCTTGTAGCTTTTTGCCGAAATTTTGGATATTTTTGAATAAATTTAAAATTAGATAGGGTTAAAAGTTGTCTTAACATTTTGCTGAGGCACGGGGATTGTATTATGGGATGAAAACAAAAACAAATACAAACGCCGGATGTTGATGATGATGATGAAAGCGAAACTAAATTTGAGGCTTATCCAACCAAAAGTATACCACTGAATTTTCTTCAGAATTTGCTTTTGAAAGCATTGTAAAAATATTTGACGCCTTTTTTCACTTGAAAAATATTTCAAAACTTTCGTAAGAAATTTCAAATGTCACATAGAGGGCTAAACACACAAACCTGTGAATATGGCATCTCCACAACGAAACTATCTACGCTACGGTAGCAGTGAAATTTATCATGGCGAAAATTTGTTTGTTGTGAGGTGAAAAGATGCTGATATGTCTCTCTTAATAGGGAGAATTCAGCTGGAAAGTCGTGATGATTGCTCCCATCATTTTGTAAATAAAACTTTTCATAACATTGCTATTTTCTTGCCAAACAGTTGTGCGTTTGTCAGTTAAATCTATGTAAATGAATACTACTGTCGGTAGATCATCTGATCATCCTAATGCTAAGCCGCTAGCTCGCTTCCAGTATGCGAGCTTTTCCCCTCGTTTAAATATACTTAAACATGAGGGGTTTGCATCTTAGCAGCTGTATATAATTTATTTTCTTCATTCCTGTCCTTTCCATGGAATCTAATCAAGTTAATATTGGAGGCGATCATGGTCGTGAAGACAAAAATAGATTTTGGACAGCTGTTTACGATTACGAAGCTTCAGGAGATGATGAGTTATCATTACGACGGGGCGAGCAGGTGGAAGTATTGTCCAAAGATTCTAAAATATCTGGTGATGAAGGTTGGTGGACGGGTAAAATTGGTGATAAAGTTGGGATATTCCCTAGCAATTTCGTGACTCAACAAGATGTCAATCATTTAGATCATGTAGGCAATAATGGACGAGTGTTCGAAATTCTTTTCTCCGATTTAGAACTGGAAGAAGTTATTGGTGTCGGCGGATTTGGAAAAGTATATAGAGGATCTTGGAAAGGACAGGAAGTTGCTGTTAAAGCTGCTAGACAAGATCCTGATGAAGATATTAGTGTAACTACTGAAAATGTCAGGCAAGAAGCTAAACTCTTCTGGTTGCTAAATCACCCTAATATTGTGACTCTAAAAGGTGTTTGTCTTGAAGAACCCAATTTGTGTTTAGTGATGGAATATGCCCGTGGAGGGTCTTTAAATCGAGTGTTAAGTGGGAGGAAAATACCACCTGATGTGCTTGTTGACTGGGCTATACAAATAGCCAGAGGGATGAATTATCTTCATTATGAAGCGCCAGTTTCATTAATTCATCGGGATTTGAAATCAAGTAATGGTAAGTATTTTTTCAAAGCAGTTTATTAAAAATATGTATTGAATTTTTATTGCTGTCATATATTTAGCGTTCCACAAGAATTTTAATGTTGTATTGAGAAGTGAGAACAGCACGTTTAAAGGAAAATCTTTAGTTCAGATTCCCAGGTGCAAAATTTGACACCATAAGTTCTCGATCCATCAAAGCTGTTCTATCCTGACTCATGATTGTGACCAGTCCTGTCATTTAAAGTTTTCGGGGGCAGGGTGGTCGAAGGGTGCACAAACTTGTTGAATTTCATTGAAAAACGACAAAAACCACGCCCCACTTATATGTAAATACATTGATTTCCCAAAGCTGCAATTAACCCTCCTGCCCCCCCCCCCCCCACCAATATCGGACCTGTTGAGACCCTTGATTGACTTGAAGAGTAAATTTTTCCTCGTTTTAAAATACAATTAATCTTGTCTTTCAGGAAAAATCATTTTCTTCTGAAAATGTTACTGATTTATAAAAATATTTTTGGGGATATTGGTATTTATTTACTAAAAATGTTTGGTACTTACGTATTAACTCCACTGCAGCTATATTGATTTGGCGGTTAAAACAGATTTAAGTGGTTTATTCGGCGGGTATTTTTTTGGCGGTTGTTGTTCGCTCATTCACGTAATTATCTCAAACCACAAAAATAAAATGCTAAATACACCACCAAATATGTTTTAACTGTCAAATCTGCAGCATTGGTGGAGTTAATACGTAAGTACCGGACATGTTTTTATATTCTGTTATGTACACTTAGTCACAAAAGTAAGTATGCAGAGTGTTTGTGATGATGTAACATGAAAAAAAAACAGACTTACAATATTAGAGTTTTCAAATTAATGATTTATTTCAATTACAGCAACATTGAGCTTATTTACAGAATGAAAAATATTTTAAAAATACAAATATTTAGTTAGCAAGATGAGCTTAACTTAAAAAAAGGATGTAATTTACATCACAAAAGTAAGTATGCAAACAAAAACAAAGACATTAATATTGCAAATTTTACATTTTTTCAAAAGAATTGGTAATTTGCTGAATAGCCTATGGCCTTTATAACAGCTAACAATCTAGATGACGCTGATTTTACTAGATTTTAAGTGACAGAAGATGGTATTTTGTGCCCTTCCCCCAAAGTCCTTTCTTTTAGATCATTCTTAGTTTTGATCTCTTGTTTTCTAATTTGGCGATCGAGATAATCCCACAAGTGTTCAATGGGATTAAGATCAGGTCACTGCGGTGGGGTTTTCTAACTGTTTTCGCACGTTATATAGCAGCCATTCCCGAACAATCCGAGTAGTATGTTTGGGATCATTATCTTGTTGGATAGTGAAGGATGTATCGAGTCCTAATTTAGAAGCACTTTGGCTTAGATTATTCTTTAAAGTAGTAATAGCTATGTTGATTCATTATTCCGTCCTATTATAACTAAATTTCCTAAGAACACCAGAAAACCATTTGTTAGCAAAGTGAATTGCAAAAAGAGAATAGATTTTGCAAAAGAAAATATAAAGCAGGACACACATTTTTGGAATACCGTGATTTTTTCGGATGAAAGTAAATTCAACATCTA
>JAXGGA010007737.1:57500-60848 GCA_038373865.1 Uloborus plumipes | reverse complement strand
GAAGAGCTAACGATATCAAAAGTAAGTCGCCTTCATATGGGTACATATATCTGCACTGCCAATAACAGCGTTCCCCCAAGTGTCTCAAGGAGAATACAGCTGTATGTACATTGTAAGTGTAGACTAGTAAAATCTCTCAAAGCTTATTTTAGGAAATAAATTTATGTTTTCCTTTTCATCAAATTAAAACTATATTTTGCTCATTTTATTTGTACTGCTACCTAGTTAAAATTATGTGAAGTTTTCCGAACAAAATTTAGAATAATATTTCAATATTATAATCAAGTACTAATAAGCACAAGAAATAATTTAGATTTTCGAGGTAATTATGTAAATTTTATTCAAATTAAATACAATGACCTATTGCAGTAAAATAAACGTGCAAAACAGTCTTCCCTCTCAAAAGTTACACCATATATAACTCACTTGTTGAGTTACACTGAAGTGACAAAAGTCATGGGATACCTCTTAATATCGTGTCGGCCCTCCTTTTGCCCGGCGAAGTGCAACAACTCGACGTGGCATGGACTCAACAAGTCGTTGGAAGTCTTCTGCAGGAATATTGAGCCATGCTGTCTCGATAGACGTCCATAATTGTGAAAGCGTTGATGGGGCAGGATTTTGGGCACGAACAGACCTCTCGATGGTGTCCCATAAATGCTCAATGGGATTCATGTCGGGCGATCTAGGTGGCCAAATCATTCGTTGGAATTGTCCAGAATTTTCTTCAAACCAATTGCGAACAGTTGTGGCCCGGTGACATGGCGCATTGTCATCCATAAAAATCCCATCGTTGTTTGGGTACATGAAGTCCATGAATGGCTGCAAGTGATCTCCAAGTAGCTGCACATAAGCATTTCCAGTCAATGTTCGGTCCAGTCGCACTAGAGGACCAAGTCCATGCCATGAAAAAACAGCCCACACCATTACGGAGCCACCACCAGCTTGAACAGTGCCTTGCTTACAGTTTGGGTCCATGGCTTCGTGGGGTCTGCGCCACACTCGAACCCTACCATCGGCTCTTACCAGCTGAAATCGTGACTCATCGGACCAGGCCACGGTTTTCCATTCATCTAGGGACCAACCGATATGCTCACGTGCCCACGAGAGTCGCTGCAAGCGATGTCGTTCTGTCAGTAAAGGCACTCGAGTCGGTGTTCTGCTGGAATAGCCCAAGAAATCCAAATTTCTCCGCACAGTTCTAGCAGACACGTCCATTGTACGTCCCACATTGATTTCTACGGTGATTTGACGCAGTGTTGCTTGTCTGTTAGAATTTACGACTCTTTGCAGACGTCGCCGGTCTCGATCTTTAAGTGCAGGCGGTCGACCACTGCGCTGTCCATGGTGGGATGTTATGCCTGAAATTTCATACTCTCGGCACACTCTTGACACAGTGGATCTGGGAATGTTGAATTCTCTAACGATTTCCGAAATGGCATGACCCATGCGTCTAGCTCCAACTAACATTCCGCGTTCAAAGTCTGTTAATTCACGTCGTGCGGTCATCATCACGTTAAAACCTCTTCACATGAATAACTTGAACAGAAATGAAAGCTCTGTAAAAGCACTGCGCATTTATACCTGTTCTATGCGATGCTACTGCCATCTGAAAATTTGCATATTGCTATCCCATGACTTTTGTCACTTCAGTGTAATGTACTTTAATTAATAATTCCTGATGAATAAAAAACTGAATTAAATTAAAATAGTATCTTTAAAACATGTTTTATAAACAGAGGCATCCATAAAAATACGGGTTTACATTATTTACCGTTTTTCTGCGTATGTTCCATACATTTTCTGAACAAAAAATTTGAAAAATTAAAAAGTTTAAATTATATATTAAAAAAAAAAAGAAAAACACGAAAAAAGGATAGAAAGAAAATAATTGTTAGTTTTTTTTAGTTAATATGGACAACATTTTTTACGGTAACCAGTTAGTTATAAAAATTTTCACAAATAATATTTTATAAGAGGTACAGCTCACAACACTAGTGCATTTTTGCATTTTTGATAGAAAAAAACAATTTTTAATAAGCTGTAAAAGTAAAAAATACAAACTAAAAAGTGTAATAAATGTGCTTAACCCATTAAGCGCCAAGTCTCCCATTTTGGGAACCTTTGATTAAGATTTTTTTCCTCAGTAAGTAATAAAGATAAATATTTTGAAAATATTTTTAATTGAATAGCAAAGTGCCTAACTTAATTGGTATTTTTTTCAAAAAGTTTGTAATGTAAATTATATTTTTAAAAAATAGTTGAACTTTAGCAAAAAAGCTTGTATTTACTTCATAAGGCAAAAAAATCCTTAAAAATAAGAAATTAGAACGTAGAAGTTTAAAAACATGGAATATAAATCACAAGAGATCTTTTTTCAAGTCATAACAAACAGGGATCAAGAAAATTAATTTAAACAGGTTTTATAGCTGTTTATTTACACAGGTCCCAAAATGGGAGACTTGGCGCTTTCTGATTAGCAAGAAATATCATGAGTAGCGGAGTTAAGTCCTCCCCCATTTTGCATGAATAAACACTCCCCTCTCTGTTATTTACTGTTGAAGGTCAACCCCTTTGTATTAGAACACAGTAAGCTCTCTTTTGTTGTTCAAAATCAGGTGCTTTTATCAGAACAGGTGACATTCCATTCGTTCTGAAAAATGTTTAGGTAAACGGCGATGACCAATCCTCTATAAGGACAATGGTGCACCTCCTCCAAGGGGGGATTAGACGTCCACTAGAATGATATTTTAATCATCCAAAAAATAACACCCTCCCTCTCTACCCTAAAAATTTTAATGTTGCAGTAGGCACTATCCAGCCCCCTTTTCTTGTCCTTGTGAGTTCCCCTGAGGAGAGCTTTCCCAAAGCCATAGAAAGTGGCGTTCAGTAAAGGAGGTTCAATTTTAAAACAGAAAATTTTTCAATTTTAAAACTGAACATTTCTTGAAATTACAATTGTTAAAATTCTTGACTCAGCAGCAAGCTTTGAACAATATGGCGACAACAAATTGTAATGTATTTCCAGAAAATGAGTATAGTGTCACTTGTTGTCACCCGCCAGATTCTAATCAGATAATTGAGAGGGAAAGCCTTAATGATAATTGCCTAGATCACATATAATGGAATAAGTCTCAATTCGCATTTTTAGAATTTATTGCAATTTTCGTTATGCCATCGGAGGAACTAGATCCGTCGCTAATACATCGACGTCAATCATACAGACCATTTTTTCTAAAAACATTCTGATATTATGAATTGTACATCATTTTCTCAAACATGTTGTGAAGTAGACTTCACAAAAAAAAAAAAAAAAAAAAAAAAAAGCCTTGCTATGAGGAAATAAAT
>JAXGGA010007737.1:0-50000 GCA_038373865.1 Uloborus plumipes | reverse complement strand
TATAGCTGTTTATTTACACAGGTCCCAAAAGGGGAGACTTGGCGCTTTCTGATTAGCAGGAAATATCAGGAGTAGCAGTTAACTCCTCCCTCATTTTGCATGAGTAAACACTCCCCTCTCTGTTATTTACTGTTGAAGGTCAACCCCTTTGTATTAGAACACAGTAAGCTCTCTTTTGTTGTTCAAAATCAGGTGCTTTTATCAGAACAGGTGACATTCCATTCGTTCTGAAGAATGTTCTAGGTAAACAGCGGTGACCAATCCTCTATAAGGACAATGGTGCACCTCCTCCAAGGGGGAATTAGACGTCCACTAGAATGATATTTCAATCATTCAAAAAATAATACCCTCCCTCTCTCTCCTAAAAATTTTAATGCTGCAGTAGGCACTGTCCAGCCCCCTTTTCTTGTCCTTTGTGAGCTCCCCTGAGGAGCGCTTTCCCGAAGCCATAGCAAGTGGCGTTCAGTAAAGGAGGTTCAATTTTAAAACAGAAACTTTTTCAATTTTAAAACAGAACATTTCTTGAAATTAAAATTGTTAAAATTTCTGACTTAGCAGCGAGCTTTGAACAATATAGCGACAGCAAATTGAAATGCATTTCCTGCAAATGAATACAGTGTCACTTGTTGTCACCCGCCAGATTCTAATCAGATAATTGAGAGGGAAAGCCTTAATGATATTGCCTAGATCACATATAATGGAATAAGTCTCAATTCGCATTTTTAGAATTTATTGCAATTTTCGTTATGATATCGGAGGAACTAGATCGATCGCTAATACATCGACGTCAATCATACAGACTATTTTTTCTAAAAACATTCTGATATTATGAATTGTACATCATTTTCTCAAACATGTTGTGAAGTAGACTTTACAAAAAAAAAAAAAAAAGCCTTGCTATGAGGAAATAAATATAACGTTGCGCTGCTTAAAAATTTCTTAGTTCCGTTTTATAAAAGTCTAGGACTGGTCTTCTTCATTTAGCCTCGCTTGAACCCTGAATATCTTTGCTCTATTATTTTCATTAATTCTGCCTCGGCATAATTAATGAAAATAACCTATAACTTCTGTATGGTATATGACAATCCTAAAGCTTCAGACAAAAAGAGAAATTCTCAGTGTGAGAAATTCTCGGTGATAATTTCTTTTCATACAAAAAAATATGCTCAGTAAGTGAGAAAGTTTGAAAAATCTCTATTTTAAAACTTTTATGGAAATTGAATAATTTACAAACTTAAAAATTAAAAAAATATATTTTAGTATCAATAAATAACTTTGTTAACTGCATAAAAATGATTTTTAGGTTTTTAAACTAGATTTAGTCAGATTTTGTTCAAGCATCACTATTGTAGCAGAGATATTTATGTTATCCCCACTAAGCGCCAAGTCTCCCATTTTGGGACCATACCATATCTCTTGACTAAATAAATATTTTTTAAAAATTTAAGCTATATATGATTAAAGATATGTATTGCTCCTCAAAACATGCCAAAAGTAAATTTTTTTCAATGTGGTTCATATAGCGGCGTTTAATGGGTTAATGAAATCCAATACCGTAAAGTCGGGTTACTTGGACCCACAAGGAGGTTATATGAGCCCACAGTAAAATGATAAAATCTGGGTTTGGTACTAGCATTAAAGACTGCAGAGTGCTTCTACCTAGAGGAGAAACAAGGAACTACGTGCAAGTCTTCAACTAATAAGTACCAAACCTAGATTTTATCATTTCACTGTAATGGGCTCAAGTAACCCCTTAGGGTCCAAGTAACCCGACTTTACGGTACCAAAAGGGGAGTAGCATGGATATCCTCGCAGTTCAAACCCAAAAAGTCCGAAATATGTTGAGGTGAAGCCTGGTCATGGTGGCACTTAGGGCAGAGAGGATAAGTCTTGCTACCCTCAAAATATTTAAGAGCAAGAATTGAGAGAGTGTCACGCCTGTGATTCATGACCTCTCAGATTTTTTCCAAAAAATTACCAAATGTTTATTATCTTATTGAAACACCAAATCCAGAATGTTTTGCTCTAAAGTTGAGTTGTTTGGTTTTTATGGATCCCTAAAGTTGAAGGTGCGGCATCAAAAACTAAGCAGATTTTCAAGACATGGAAGTTGCTGTGAGCCAAAACTCTTACTAGGAACTGTTTAACCCCAATTTTCGTTTTGTATATGGAATATAGAAGGTTGAAACTTTACAAAATGAGTGTTAAGTTTGAGGTAAGTTGTTGCCGTAAGGTCAGTGAAGGCCCTCAAAACAAGGTATTTTTGACGTTTTTTAGCTTTTTTGAGGTCCAAAAACAGCTTGTACAGTTCAGTTGGCACGGCAAAAGTAATTTCGTTTGAAAGACCAGTGTAAGCACTTTAAAATAATGTATAAATAACCGCGGAAAGTTCAACGTGCTTTTAGTTGCGTAAGGCAGAAATATGAAAAATGTCATATTTTTGCGATATTCAAACGGTCATAACTTCCTCTGCCAACAACATATTGAAATATTTTCTTTGCCAATGTCATACTCTATTCTTTGTCTTAACAGAACAGTTGAGTCCTTTGAGGCGAAATGTGAAAAATTTTTTACAAAAAAATTATTTTTTCCTGTGTATTTTTTGTAAAAAAAAATTTCACATTTCGCCTCAAAGAACTCAACTGTTCTGTAAAGACAAAGAATAGAGTATGACATTGGCAAAGAAAATATTTCAATATGTTGTTGGCAGGGGAAGTTATGACCGTTTGAATATCGGTAAAATACGACATTTTTCATATTTCGGCCTTACGCATCTAAAAGTACGTTAAACTTTCCTCGGTTATTTATACATTATTTTAAAGTGCTTACACTGGTCTTTCAAACGATACCACTTTTGATGTGCCAACTGAAATGTACAAGCTGTTTTTGGACCTCAAAAACGCTAAAAAACGTCAAAAATACCTTGTTTTGAGGGCCTTCACTGACCTTACGGCAACAACTTACCTCAAACATAACACTCATTTTGTAAAGTTTCAACCTTCTATATTCCATATACAAAAAGAAAATTGGGGTTAAACAGTTCCTAGCAGGAGTTTTGGCTCACAGCAACTTCCATGTCTTGAAAATCCACCTAGTTTTTGATGCCGCACCTTCAAATTTAGGGATCCATAAAAACCAAACAACTCAACTTTAGAGCAAAACAGTCTGGATTTGGTCTTTCAATAAGATAATAAACATTTGGTTATTTTTTGGAGAAAATCTGAGAGGTCATGAATCACCCCATAATGCTAGGCGTGACAGTTTCTCAGATTCTTGCTCTTAAAGCCTTTTATGTGACCACTGGCAAGTTTTGGACTGCCTGTCGTATGGGAGAGATCAAGAGAGTACCGTTTTTTTCCCTTTGTACCAGTGATGGGAGGGGGGGATTAACCACTTCTCCTTACTTTGGACCTTTTTCCTCAAAAATAACTCAAAAATGTCTAATATGAATAATGAACCACCCAGTTAACAATAAACTACCCATAAAAAGTTAGAACAATATGTAGTGTATATGAGTATAATCTTACAGTACAAATATGACTTGGTATAATGTCATAACTGAATTGTGTTGTTGTTGTTTCTAATCTCCTATCTGGTTCGACGGAGTCGGACCAGATCAACGAATCCGTTGACATCAATGAAATCCAATACCAACAGGGGAGTTGCATGGATATCCTCCCAGTTCAAGCCCAAACAGTCCAAGATATGTTGAGGTGAAGCCTTTTCATGGTGGCACTTAGGGCAGAGAGGATAAGTCTTACTGCCCTCAGAATATTTAAGGCCTTTTATGTGACCACTGGCAAGTGTATCATTCATACTTGTGTGATTAATTAAGCAAACAAAAATTTTCTCAATATTTTTTTTAATTAAATATTTTTAATGAAATATAGGAAGTGTCCCGTACGAGAAAAAATTATCGTTTTCCGTGGAATGGTTCTCATGCTTTTTTTCAACAAAGATTCTATATGTGTTTAATTTGCAAAAAATGAAACCGAAAAATATATGCATGCACTTATTCACCCATGTGAATTATAGCTATGTCTCTTTCATGTATTATATTGTGTCTCCCGTGTGAGTATATGCGTGTATGTTAATTTTTTCTTTTTTTTTGTTATTAATCAATTTTAGCTTTATAAAAAGATGCCTGAAATTAATATCAATTTTAGTTTTCAGAGCAAAGCATTCTAACAACATATATTTTATACATTGTTAATTTCAACAAAGAAAACAAAAACGCAAACATTGTTATAACTTCGTTGCAACAATGGTTAATTTTCATTTTAAGCTGATGAGTGGCCTGCTTGGTTGAGCGCAGCGTTCGTTCTCTGGAAATGTCGGGAATTTTTTGAATTTCTGCAACCAATGAGTTCGTGAAGTAAGTAAAAATGTGTTTGACTTTACGCTACTAAACAAAGATATCAATCTTAAAATATTTCAGCATACATCTTACTTTTCTTGTAACAGTTTCCAAGTAGCAAACTTAACGTATAAACGTTTCACAAACGTCTTAAAATAGTCGTCAAAACGTCAAGAACTGTTTAACAACGCTCATGAAGCGAAACGTGATACAGTGAAATCTTTGAAAACGATACTCAAGGGACTGAGAAAAATATCGTTATAGACAGATTATCATTATAGACAGTTCGAGCAAGAGTAGATGGGGAGTTGGCTGGGGCCAAACCAAAATATCGTAATAGGCAGGTTTATCGTTATGTACAGTATTGTTATACACAGGTTTCACTGTACTTGGGTAACAATTCCACGAAATTCGGCAAAATGGTAAACATTGTTAACATTCATAAATAATACATGGACTGATTAACACTACTTCAAGCTACCCGTCACAAAACCACTGGAAATTTATTTCATTATTAAAAAAAACTCTTTTGACTGGAACTCCATGATTTGTTCATTGCTTTGTGGAGTTAATTTCAACAAATCAATTAAGGGTGCTAGTAAAATATCTATAGTAACCGCCTGAACATACGCATTACTTATCCCATTAATGCCTAGCGTCCTTTTTTAAGGACGGTCCAAAAAAAGGGTTTGAATTTCCCCAAAATGAACATTTCAACCAAATAATAGTGTTCAATGAGTACCTTGGTATTGTTTCAATTCGTTATTAACAGATTGCAGCACGACCCGTCACCCCTTTTTTAAGTGGAATGGCTTGCGAGTGCTATACTTCGCAGCAGCTTAACTTGGCACTGATGTCACTACGGGCGAAGCCAACATCGTGACGTTTGCGTGATGTTAGCCTATGAAAAACGAGCTAGATAAAACGTCACAGCCTACTTGGCGAATTAGAGGAAATAGCTAACTGCTTGTGAGTTCTTATTGGCTCCGCCCGTAATGGCGTCAGTGCCAAGTTAAGTTGCTGCGAAGTATATACTACACTGCAAGGTTTCTTGACGAAAACATCGTGACGTCAGCGTGACGTTAGCCTATGCAAAACGAGCTAGATAAAACGTCACAGCCTACTCCGCGAATTAGAGTAGATTGCTAACTGCTTGTGAGCTCTTATTGGCTCAGCCCGTAGTGACGTTCAGTGTCAACTTAAATTGCTGTCTGGTATAGGCGGGGCTTCCACGGATGGACAGTAGCTGGCACAAGACAACAAAACCACCGACAACAATGGGTTTAATTTATTGATAATTTAGTAGAACTAATTACAATCGTAAGCGATATATTAGAATTTTAAGATATTAATACAAGAAGAAGTAATAGATATGCATCTTTAAGCTCTTCTTTTATCCACAAAAACTGTTTGACATATACATAGGTAGCGAAAACTACCAAAATAATGACATGCCTCAGTGTTATACCATTCTTACGATATAATTTATTTGTGTTCATTAAAAAGTAAATTCAATATTTGAGCATAAAGTTTATTTTTATACTCAACAAATTTTTTAAAAAGTGATTCAAGAATACCCAACCAGAACACAATTCTTCAGATAAAAAAGTTACACTGTATCTTCCTAAATTATAAAATAATAAATTTTAAAATTCTATTTTCTCATTGACAGAGTTTTCTTTCAGAAGAAAATTGAGGAATAAAGGACTATGGTTGAAAACGCGAACTTTTCTCATGAAGTGATGGAAGAACACAAATTTGAGGAAGGAAAAAGGATTTCAGAACATGATTTCAAAATGACATACCAGTGGGACTTTCAAAACGAACAAGTGCCCGAATCTTTGTATAACTACTATCCTGGTATCGTTCAATTCGAAAAAGTCCCTGAAGGTGGAAATATTCCAAAAATACAAAGAACAATTATTAAAAATGCAGCACTTGATTACAAGAAAGCTGCCTTGGAAACTAAGTACCCATGGGATTTTCCCAAAGAGTATAACTATTTTCCTGAAATCCCACCGCCAGAAGCAAAGAATCAAGGTGGTTACATTTCGAAACTAAAAGGAACAGTTTTTGAAAATGCAGCAAAGCATGACGAGCGAGCTGTCTTGGAAACCAAGTACCCATGGGATTTTCCAAAAGAGTACAACGATTTTCTTGAAATCACACCACCAGGAGCAAAGAATCAAGGTGGTTACATTTCGAAGCTAAAAGGAACAGTTTTTGAAAATGCAGCAACAAGTGTCGAATCAGCTGTTCTGGAAACTAAGTGCCCATGGGATTTTCTAAAAGAGTACAACTATTTTCCTGAAATCGCACCACCAGCAGCAAAGAAGGAAGGTGGTTACATTTCAAAGCTAAAAGGAATAGTGTTTGAAAATGCAGCAAAGCATGACGAGCCAGCTGTCTTGGAAACCAAATACCCATGGGTTTTTCCCAAAGAGTACAACTATTTTCCTGAAATTCAATGGCCAGAAAATAAGAGTAAAGGCGGATATATTTCAAAAACAAAAAGAGCAATTCCTGAAAATGTACCTAATTGGGACGAATCAGCTGCCTTGGTAAAACAAATTGAGACTACTAAATACGAGATGAATTTTCCAAAACAGAAAGTTCCTGATTTTTTTGTTGATTGTTTTGAGGAGATCCCCTCACCAAAAAATATGAATCATGGTGGAGATATTTCAAAAGTAAAAGGAGCAATTTTTGAAAATGTAGCAAATTGCGACGAATCAGCTGCTTTGGACATTAAAGTTCTGGCGAAAAACCAGAGGAATTATTCAACAGGGAAAGCTCCCGAATTTGAAAAAGAAATGAATATAAAGAAAGTCGGAATTTCCAAAAGCAAAAATCAGAAGAATCTCCGTGAACGCTCTGCACCACTTACTGAAAGAGAATCTCTCACTCTTCGCGAGTTTAAAAGATTGCTTCAAGAAAATTGTGAAAGAAACGCAAACATATCTCACGAAGCGATGAAAGAAAAAAGACTCAGAGAAGGAACAGTAATTGTAGAAAGAGGTTTCGAAAAAAATTCTATCGGGGTATTCCTGGAAAGCAAGCTTATGAATCATGATGGAGATATTCCAAAAGTAAAAAGAGCAATTCTTGAAAATGTAGCAAATTGCGACGAATCATCTGCTTTAGACATTAAAGTTCTGGCGAAAAACCAGAGGAATTATTCAACAGGGAAAGCTCCCAAATTTGAAAAAGAAATGAATATAAAGAAAGTCGGAATTTCCAAAAGCAAAAACCGGAAGAATCTCCTTGAACGCTCTGCACCACTTACTGAAAGAGAATCTATCACTTTTCGTGAGTTTAAAAAATTGCTTCAAGAAAATTGTGAAAAAAACGCAAACATATTTCACGAAGCGATGAAAGAAAAAAGACTCAGAGAAGGAACAGTAATTGTAGAAAGAGGTTTCAAAACATTTTATATCGGGACATTCCGGGAAAGCAAGCTTATGAATTTGGAAAAGTAATAAATCTGAAAAAAGTCGCGATTTCCAAAAGCCTAAGGCCCATGCTCCACATCAGCGTAAAACGCGACCGAAACTTAAGGCAGAAACCGAAAATCCGGGTACTTTCCATAGGAACACCATTGAATCCATTTTACGCTTCTGCCTATTTTTTCTGCTTTACGTCGATGTGGAGCATGGCCCTAAATCCGAAGGATCTCCGTGAACGCTCTGTACCACATACTAATCACATGATGTTATCGATTGAAAACTTTATACTGGTTTGATTACGAAAATGATATATCTGCAAAATTATGACAATCATAATAAAGTTTTGATTCAAAATTTGTCATTTTCTTTGTGTTATTGCTTTCAGAGATCATGTTTCCAAAAGGTATAGGGTAAGTGCTCCAGTAGTCGACTATTTAAGAGATCTTTTGTTGATCTTGGCTAACCTAGAACTTTCAGCTATCAATACAGCAACAAAAACAAGGTAAAACTTTAGAATGAACCTTTTTGATAGTGAATCACCTACTTATTTCAGAAATTAAAAAAAAAAAAAAAACTTATGTTAAAATCCAAGCTGTTGTCAACACTAATAAATGCTCCAGTAGTCGGCCACAGAATTATCTTGGCTGAAAAAATAAGCAGAATTGCAATCTTGGATGACGGGCACACTATTCAAAATGAAACAACTCATTACTCATTGAAAAAAATTACCCAAAACTTAACTGCCACTGGTTGATGATTGAGGATAGGTACATGAATGTGTGAATGCGTCGATTTTGAATTAAAAATGTGCTATTTATGAGGAGTTTTATGCCATTGTGGCCAACTACTGGAGACTGGCCGACTACTGGAGCACTTACCCTACCATGTTCAAGAAATTTTGAACTACAACATACCTACAGAAGGTGATATACAGATCTCTCAGAATTACAGTGCTCCTGTGTGGGCTAAATTGTGAGTAGAGAGGTGGCGGTAATTTCATGTAGTTCTTTAGTCTGTACCCTTGTCATAACTGAAGGGTGTGGAGGATAAAGGGAATTATGATACATTTTCTGAAAATACATTCTGGACAAAGGTAAGCAATGGATACAGGGGTTAACAAATATAGTTCCTTAGTCTGTACCCTTGTCATAACTAAAGGGTTTGGAGGATAAAGGGAATTATGATACATTTTCTGAAAATACAATCTGGACAAAGGTAAGCAATGGATACAGGGGTTAACAAATATAGTTCTTTAGTCTGTACCCTTGTCATAACTGAAGGGTTTGGAGGATAAAGGGAATTATGAAACATTTTCTGAAAATACAATCTAGACAAAGGTAAGCAATGGATACGGGGTTAACAAATATAGTTCTTTAGTCTGTACCCTAGTCATAACTGAAGGGTTTGGAGGATAAAGGGAATTATGATACATTTTTTGAAAATACAATCTGGACAAAGGTTAACAATGGATACAGGGGTTAACAAATATAGTTCTTTAGTCTGTGCCCTTGTCATAACTGAAGGGTGTGGAGAATAAAAGGAATTATGATACATTTTCTGAAAATACAATCTGCACAAAGGTAAGCAATGGATACAGGTAAACAAATATAAAACTTGGTGCTTAAAAAATATATATATTAATAGAACAACTTCATACACTTACTTAACGACAAAACCAGAAAACAAAAAAGCTGCATCAACTGCAACAACAAAGCTTTGAACTTTAATTACTCTAAACGTGGTCTTTGTTCCATAACCTCTTTATCTGCTAAACCCTTCAATTACGAATGTGTCACAATTGATGAAACTTCACAGAAAGTAATATGACGCACGTTAGCTACTTTCGCTTTCGATTTTGAGACGGGGAATGATTGTTCGATCCTTTGTGCTCTGAAGGGACTCAGAAGAAACGGATACATTAATTTGGTGTTATGAATCCAGTAGGGATGGAATTTGGATATCGATGCTTTTTTTCCGGAAAAAACAACCTATCCTATTGAGTATTTAACAGCGCCAAAAGAGCGCGAGTCCTATCCTTTGCATGCATCTGACAGTCGTTTTCGCCAGAATCTTTTGGGCCGTGGTAGCCCGATCGGTAAGGCGTTGGACTCGTCACCGGAGGGACCCGGGTTCGATCCCCAGCTGATCGAAGATCCACCGTCTTGATTAACTCATTAATGCCGGTTGGTACAAAAATATACCAACACGGAAAAGAAATATAACTTGTCCTTACATGGCTCTATTAGTCTAACAGTTGTGCATTTCACATAGTAAAAACTCACAGAAAGGATACTATATATAAGTTTCGCACCCTTGTCGAAAACGTGTGAGATAATAAGCTTAAAACTTGAACGAATGTCTTATTGATGTTTTCGAAGTCGGCATTAATGGGTTAATGGTGGCTGGGGGACGCTAAAAATGTCGTGGTCACAAAGTCCTCCAAGTGAAACGATACCCCTGGGGGTGCTGGGCTAAGGGTTTGCTCGACCCTTGCTTCTGGTTCAAATAGAACAGAGCCCTCTTCAGGGTCCTATCCCGGTTAAACCACGAGTTGTGGTAGGTACAGGGGACCCTGGAGTGTGTGAAGTGTGAAGTCGTTTTCGCCATCTCCTGAAAAGTGTCAAAAATGGATTTACGTTCATCTGGTTCTGAAGTACAGAAATGAGAATTCTTTGAAAGAGCTCTTTCTAGAAAACAATTAATTGGCTGACCCATTAACCGTAAATATGTCCAAAGTGGTCGATGTGACAGAATATCGGGAGCAAAAGGTAGACTGGAAGAACAAGTGGATGTCGACTTACACTCTACATGTGTCAAGTAAGAGAGGTTTCCGCAAATGCAATTAAATCGTTTAGTTCAAAAATCAGCCAAATGTCAAAACTCCTAATTTTAAGAAAGCATTTGTCTCATCAGATTAGATTATTCAATCGCGACTACAGCATTTTTTTACTGAAAGAAATGTATCTAAATATGTATACATTTCAGAATGAAACATTGGAAGCCTTACCGAAAATGTTTAAAACAAGGGTAAATATGCTTTTTTGAACTTTAAGAGCTGATTGCTTGACTGATTTTTGAAATAAACCGTTCAATGATTAAACGTCTACCCCCCCCCCCCCCTTTATCATCAAAAAGACTTGAACTTTATCGTATAGTCTACAAGACTAAACGATACTATGGTATTATTGAACATAAACTGCTAAAAATGGCTGAATCTGAAAAAATCCTAGTTCATTTATTAAACTAATCTGGATCAAACAATTCAAATCGAATTTATTTATTTGATCAGAAGGTACAAAAGATTAAATTTCTTCCATGGAACCGTTCTTTTCAAACTCAATTGGAGAAAGAGGAAATTGAAAATTGATACATAAGAGCAATGGTCTTGGAGAGGAAGACATATCTCATAACCCCTCCCCGGCTTATCCCGAGCTGGACTCGGGCGAGCGAAATGTTCCATTCTGGCTCATCCCGAGTGTAGCTCGGGCACGGTGAAAATTAACACTGCACAACCGGTCTTTCAAGAATTATTTCACATGTCCCTTTTATGGTTTCGGATGATTTTATTTACTATTGTTGCTACTAGATAACATAACTATTCAGTGTTCTGAGCTGTAGATTTAAGATAAGAGTAGGCGCCGAATCCAAAGTATAATGATTTCTGCCATACAGAAAGCCAACTTTGCAGGCAAATACTCATTTATTTAAATAGATATTTTTACATTTATTTTTAGGAAATGTTGCATGCGAATGATGCTATTATGTTTAAAAAGATATGTTTGTGTGAAAATAAGCATAAAAAAAAAATTGACATTTTTTGATCCGTAATCCCGCAACTACTCATTTATTTAAATAGATGTTTTTACATTTATTTGTATGAAATGTTCATGCGAATGATGCTATTATGTTTGAAAAGATATGTTTGTGGGAAACTAAGCATAAAAAAAATTGACATTTTTTGATCCGTAATCCCGCAATTACTCATTTATTTAAATAGATGTTTTTACATTTATTTTTAGGAAATGTTGCATGCGAATGATGCTATTATGTTTAAAAAGATATGTTTGTGTGAAAATAAGCATAAATAAATTGACATTTTTTGATCCGTGATCCCGCAATTACTCATTTATTTAAATAGATGTTTTTACATTTATTTGTATGAAATTTTCATGCGAATGATGCTATTATGTTTAAAAAGATATGTTTGTGTGAAAATAAGCATAAAAAAAATTGACATTTTTTGATCCGTAATCCCGCAACTACTCATTTATTTAAATCGATGTTTTTACATTTATTTGTATGAAATGTTCATGCGAATGATGCTATTATGTTTAAAAAGATATGTTTGTGTGAAAATAAGCATAAAAAAATTGACATTTTTTGATCCGTAATCCCGCAACTACTCATTTATTTAAATAGATGTTTTTACATTTATTTGTATGAAATGTTCATGCGAATGATGCTATTATGTTTAAAAAGATATGTTTGTGTGAAAATAAGCATACAAAAAATTGACATTTTTTGATCCGTAATCCCGAAATAAAATGAGCCTGCAAGGGGTTGAAATACTGGTAGGGAAGAGAAAGTGTCAAATATCATACGTATTCCTTCCACTTTGACCATATCACGCTCATATTTCAAACTCTTAAGTTATTAAATTTTCTTAGTTTTGCATTAGTATTTAATATGGTTTTTAAGTAAAATTAAACTAGTTCTCCTGCTGATAACACTTTTAAAATGTCTTTATCCACTTTTCTTTTTTTCTTTCTTCTTTTTTTTTTATCGAGAGAATATAAGATATAAATTTGAATCTTATTGGCCAGAACTGCTCTATAATGAAAATACATTGCTTGCAGCCTCCAGAAGAAACTATACTTAGAAGGAATGAAAATTTCGAGCATTGATGCAATTAACCCATTAATGCCTGACATTTTTTTTTGCCAAAGATATTTTTTATACTGGTTACAAACAGTGTTTAATGGACAGGAAAAATAATTAAAATATCATGAAAAAAATATTTTTTTCTTATTAAGGAAAGAAAAATCGTTCCTTAAAAGTTACGATAGACCCCAGAGGGTACATATTTTTTTTACTAAATTTTTTTCTGCCTACGGTATAACATTTAAATAGACATTTTATAAGAAGAAATAAAACCAGCATTTAACATAAACTGGCAAGCTGGGAATAATTTTGAAAACTTAGCTTTTTTTCTTGAGGTTGTGAACGATGTCATTTTTGACTATTAAAACTACTACAGAACACACTTTACAATGCTTATGCGCTGCAATCTGTTAACAACGAATCGAAAGAATACCAAGGTACTCATTGAACACTATTATTTGGGTGAAATGTTCATTTGGGTGAAATTCAGACCCTTTTTTGGCATTAATGGGTTAAAAACAAAATAACTCCTGAGAAAATTAGTTACTTCTTTTAGTAATCCCATGTAGCAGATTGAAAATAGTGTTAGCCATGAAGGATTCATTTCTATGCAGAATCTAACGACTTAGAGGAGCGACGGCGTAGTCATCAATAGCTTCAAGTCAATAGTGCCACCTATAACATGAACCAAATTCCACCTTTGGACTGAAACAAATTGTTGCCTATAGGCTGAAGAAATCACCGCCTATGCTATAATCAATACAAGAGTTCAAAAACTCGAGGAAATTAATAGTCCATTTCTAAGTTGCCACGAAAGAGATTTTAGAAAATAAAAATTTGCCACCTTCGAAAACTTGCAGCCTATGAAAATTTATCGACAGTAGCCTATGGCCTATTTAGCCCATTTAGAAATCCGTAAACGACTTCAAGGAATTTAGTAAAAACATCTCCTACTAAGCATTAATGCAGTTGACAGCAACAGCCATTTTCCCCAAGCTCTTGAATCCCGCTGCTGAGTTGATGTCTTGAAGTTCGACCGTGCGAAGGTCACATTGATAAAGTTCCCCTCCCCAGCCCCAAAAGGGCCTCATATTCTTTCCTCTGCCATCTGCGATGCATTTCTTTTTCGGGTGAGGAACTTCCTCTGTGGAATTCCTTCTCTCTTTCAACAGCACTCAAGCACAATACAGTTTTTTACATTCCATATTTCTGTAATTCAGAACCAGACTAACGTAAATCCATTTACGTAACTTTTCAGAAGTGGGCGAAAACGATTGTCGGATGTATGCAAAAGATGGCATTCGAGCACTTTTAATGAGGCTAAATGATTATGAAGGAATTACTTTTGCAGATTAACGTTCACGTGGGTCGATGGGGAATCTACATGCAATTTACTAATGCAGTAAAAATCGCCATTTTTAGACTTACGTCGTTCTGTTTATGAGGTACAGATTTATACAGGGTGTCCACTCCTATCGTGGCCCAATAGCTAATTTCTAAACCGTTACAGATAAGCATATAGTTTATTTAGGAAAAAACCGCTAAATTACGAAAGGAATTTTGGGTCTATTCAATGTTTTTCAAAAAATCAAATTTTGAAAGAGTTACGAAATTTAAATTTTTATACAGCCTCCCAGTGTTATCAATCATATTTAGTAAAACGTTCTTGACACTGTAACGTTTAAAACGAAAAAAAAAATTACTGTTCTACGATAAAAATTGACCGAGTTATGACGTTTTGAAAAATCAAGATTTTGCATTATTTTATGACGTCATCGAGAGATCGCTTAAGGGACCGCATGCGAAATCCTTCAAAATCTTGATTTTTCAAAACGGCATAACTCGGTCAATTTTTATCGTAGAACAGTGACTTTTTTTTCGTTTTTACGTTACAGTGTCCAGAACGTTTTACTAAATATGATTGATAACGACTGGGAGCTGTATAAAAATTAAAATTTCGTAACTCTTTCAAAATTTGATTTTTTTTTTTTTTTTTTGAAAAACGTTTCGTAGCCCAAATTCCTTTCATAATTTGGAGATTTTTTCCTAAATAAACTATATGCTTATCTCTAACTGTTTAGAAATTAGCTATTGAGCCACGATAGGAGTGGACACCCTGTATGTTAAGGAAATTTAAACTTGAGTTTGAAATCTGCATTATATGTACGGTTGCTCATATTCCTTTCCTTAAATGTTGAAAAGAAATCGCATGTAAAAGAGCAACAAACAGTTATGAAATGTATTTCACTTCGTAAAAAAAGGATTGACTAAGAAGTGTAAATATTTGCCTTTTCATTGAACTGAATAGTGAAATAAAGTTCGTACAAAATTTCAAGTAGAATTACAGTGTTGCCCGTCACGCATCTAAAGTAGGATTCCGTTTTATTTACAGTTGTTCCGTTACGGACTGCTACCGCTTCCTTTCGGTTTCCACAACGCAAACACAGATCCATATCCTCTTTTCCTACCTGGTCACGAAGTTGACACACTATGGGGAGGAATATGCTCATTTACTAGAACATCTGTAGGAAACTGGGCTTCCATAAAAGTTTCCATTAACGACACAGTTTTCTCTTAAGTTACGTTGTTACGGTACAGCTTCATCTTAACCCTCGTGGGTTCCTTGGGGTCATATGTGACCCCAATGCAATTTCTGTTTAATATATTTTGTTAATCAACCATTCGTTTTTAATGGCATTTTGTGGCTTTTACTCTTCTAGTTTTCTATTCAAAATAATGCTATTATTGTGTTTTATTTTTCCCGAATTGCATTTTTTGCACATAAGACCCTTGGGGTCACTTCCCCAGAAGGCCAAAAAAAGAGGACGTTGCAACTTTTGTCCAAGAGAACTGGACAGAAAATGCATTGAAAAATGTCATAAGTGTTTGAAATTCACTTGCAAAAATCATGTTTTTTCAGGTCTGTAACAGATGTAAATAAATCTACAGTTATTGTAAGTTTTGCTCTAAAATTATAATTTTAATTCATAAACTAAATTTTACTTTAATTGTATCTTCTTATTTTTTGTTTTTTTAGCATTAAAAAGTGTGTGAACTTAAATAATGCATGTAACATTCAATAATTATAATGAATTAATTAAAGGAAGCATTGGGGTCGTTTATGACCCCAAGGGTCTTGAGTGTAAC
This sequence comes from Uloborus plumipes, assembly GCA_038373865.1. Lineage (NCBI taxonomy): Eukaryota > Metazoa > Arthropoda > Arachnida > Araneae > Uloboridae > Uloborus > Uloborus plumipes. The sequence continues at coordinate 34,169 of JAXGGA010007737.1, read as the reverse complement.
TGAAATGGGAGGGACCCATGAGGGTTAAGTAACGATACTGAAGAAATAGAGTTGTATCCTTACTAGGGTGATTCAACAAAATTTTTTTTTTTGAATTTCTTTGGTTTTACCCCGCAGTTTTTTTTTTACACAATTCATGAATGTGATGTATGTAAAATTTTAGCTCAATTGAATAATATTTAGAGGTCGCTCAGCGCGATCGAATTTTGTTGAAAATTAGCAATTTCGAGAGTTGGAGTATATACTTTATTACCCGAAATAATATTGTTCTTCATGTAAAATGGAATAATTTAAAATGTTAGTTTACTCTACTAAGTAATTAATCAATAAAATAATAGCTCAAAGTGAGTTGTAACGACCCCCCCCCCGCTCCAAAGTTGCATCATCTCTTATCTGAGTTTGGGTAGAAAATGCAGCTGCAAGCTCAGACTGTGGTTTCTGTTTTCTTTTCGGATGTTTGAGGTGTATGAGTTTATTCAGCTAAAACACCTAGTATCCACTCTAGACAGGGCACAAAATAAGTGACAGAAAGCCACTTTGATAGTAGCTGCTACAGTACAAAGTATGGGTCAAAATGGGGAGGATTTGACAACGTCCATAAAACGGTAAAGGCAAACTATTCGCTTTGAATCGGCCGTTAACTTGCAAAATCTTAAATCTATGACTTCCTTTGAAAGTTCACTGGAACGAAACACTTATGCAAAATATATTGGGAAAATGAAGGAGGATCGGCGGGTTTCATACCAGTATTAGTTATCAGGACCACAAGCATTGATGATTTGCTTCTGGGTTCTAGTAAGTTAGTCAGGCACTGGAATTGCTACGGCAAATGCTGCTGTACGATAACCAGTTAGATTAAATGGGAACTTACTGAGCTCGTACGTGGTATGTGTTTCGATATACTAAAGTTGGAGCATGTTTAAACTTGGGAAAAAAACTAGGGAAGCAACTTTTATATTGTGCATTCCGCCATTATATTTTAGACATTGTGTTTTCTGTGGCATTACAACCGAAGTCTATTCTAGTCGGTCTCTCGGTATTTTAACCGATAAACCAAGAAATAGGTAGAATTGGGGTATTTGATTGTATGCAATATCAAATGCGGAATTCACGCAATTGCGTGGAACCATACACTGCCATTGGATCTACAATACTGCTTTTTAAGCGGTTTCAGCAATTATAGTCAAGAATAAAACATTCTAATTTTTAACCTGGAGTGAGAAACGATGAGGTTGAGGAGTTGGTAGCCAATTCCGAGCAACGTGCAACTAGTAATGGAAGTTGCGCAAAGTCAACTTCTGATGACTCATGCAAAAGAAGTGTCCAAAGAAGATACTAGAGCTTAGTGCAATTTTCTTGAGCGGAGCACCTTCTCTTGGTAGCTGTTTTCGTGTCCCAGGAGCGGTTCCTCGTGTTATACCTGTGTCAAAGATTCTTTATGGCTTTAAGTTATGGATATTTCACAACCAGTTCAAACTTGCAGCCGGACAAAGAAAAGGTATTCGTAACTTATGAATGTAATTTCTTTCACATTCTTATCGTTAATGGGAAAGAATATCTAAGAGCTGGGTTCCCAGCAACCCCTTTTGTGCAAGCACTGAGAAATGATTTGGAACATTTTCAGCGTCCTTATTCATGTAAAGAAGAAACTCAAAATATATCAGCTGTTTGATCCTGAGCATTGGAATCTTCAAGATAGCTTCCAACAAGGCTTTGTACTACCAAAGAAGCTGAGGATTGTAAACGACAATACAGAGCGTGGCATGGCCCTTATTGAAGCACTTGTTAAGACTATCACTAACGACGAAAAACAAAAACAGTGTCTTCTTCAAGTGGTACAGGAACACAGAAAAGGTTTCAAAGTTGTAAAAAAGTATTGCGAGAATAAATGAGCGAATTACTACATATTTAATGCATTTAAATTTGTTTTTTTGTATTTTTTTCCGTATTTGATTAGTTTTCATACTTTTTTGCATTTCATTGGTTTTTACTTCCTTTTTACGTAGTAAAGGAAGTATTGTGATCACGAAAAAAATTTCACTCAAATTTCGGTCTAAATTTTGACTTTGCTCACCCCTGAGTGAATGTCGCGTAGTTTTTTCGACCTGTCAGCACGTGCATATGTACCTAACAACATACAAACAGCCGAAAAATCAATTTCAACCACCCCCGAGTAAATTACGACGAGTTTTCTCGTGACGTCTGTATGTACGTATGTGCGGATGTATGTGCAGATGTATGTGCGTATGTGGCTCGCATAACTCGAAAACTATATGCCGTAGAAACTTCTAGCTTGGTATGTAGGCTCTGAGGGGGGTCTAGTTGTGCACCTCCCCTTGTGATTGCATTCGAATGTTCCTAAAGGGGTCTTTTACCCCTTTTTTGGGGTAAATCAATGTTAATTTCAATACAGACTCAAGTGATATGAATTGGCGCCACCACTTGGCGACATGTCGCCAAGCTTTTGGTCGCCAAGTGTTTGACGCCAACTTGGCGACATATCGCCAAGTTGGCGACAAATTTGGCGAAAAAATTATTTTTTGAATTTGGGTTCGACTTGGCGCTATTGGCGATATTTTGCGAAAAATTCACTAAATGATATTAAAATCAGCAATATTTAGAAAAATAACCATTGTAAAATATTTTTTGCATTGTTTCGTGGTAGATTAGGGGAGTAAATATTTGAATTGTTACCTTGCTCACTCCAAGCACTTTTTTGAACACTTAAGGCAACTACTAAGAAATTTACACGTAAAAGGAAGTAGTGTGGGGTCCATACCAGATTTTTTAGATATATATAGTTCATTTTGTGATTGCACGCTTTTTTTCTACAGATATACAAAAAAGCAATAAAGTAACTTTATTATTATTATTGATGTTCGCATTTGTGCCACTATCACATTATTTGAAGTACTCCTAAATGTAAATATAGTTTACTAAAATTTTGGGCAAATAATTTAGTGTATATAAAGGCCTAAATAAGACGGTAAGACGAACAAAAATACAAAGGCTACTTTTGTCCATAGATATTTACGTTCACGTTTTTGTCAATACAGTGAACTCTCACTTATGCGCCGGCCCAAGGGACCAACAGAAAAAGGCAATCACTGAAGAAGAAAACTGATACAAAAACAAAAATATTGACTGCAGTTGTGTAAAGAAGCTACTGTGCAGTAAGAACATCGTCCCAAAACTTACCCAGACTGAATAAAAATCATTCCCTTGATTGACTAGGGAACCGCAGTGCATCTTTTGGATACTCCTAGTACAGAATATCCATCAAATTTAGTGGTGGTTACTACATTAATTTCCGTGAACTCTCGCTTATACGGCGGCCCAAGGGACCAACAGAAAAAGGCGCGTAAGTGAGAGAGACGTATAAGTGACTATTCAAAGGACTAAAACGCAACATAAAGAATGAGTAAGAATGTTTCTATAGAAAAGAGACATATTGCAACTGTTTGGCAAATGAAGGGACAAGTGAATAAAGATGATATGTGACAATTTTTCAAAAACTTACTTTTTACCATGGATGAAGGTGATAATATTTTTTTTTTGAAAGCTTTTTCTAGAAATTAAAAAAAAAAAAATGTTACATATCACCTTTATTCACTGGCCCCTTCAATTACTGTAACGTAACTACAATAATAAAGAGAAAACAAAAATGGTAGCATACCTAATTACAAACTGTTCCCTTAAAAACGACGCATAATAGATAATTGTCCCTCTCCGAGTTCTAGTTCATGCGGAAAAAAGGCCTTCCGTAAGCAATAAAGACGACAGATTAAAGATGAACGTGAAGAAAAATGTTTATTTTTTAAAGAAAATAAATTAATCTTTTTACATTTTAGGGAACATTCGGTGCATAAGTGAAATATTTATCTTTAGAGCGACGCATAAACGAACGACACTATCATTATTTTGCTAGGGAATGTGCTGGGACCATTCGAAATCGTCGTAAAAGTGAAAAAGGCGTATAAATGAGACGGCGTATAAGTGAGAGTTCACTGTATCACTATTTTGTCAAAATTTTGCACAAATAATCATTCATTTATTCCAATAATCGCTAACGTGGTAAATAAAAAGGGAATTGATTTTGGCAATAGTTAGAGAATAGAAAGTGTTTATAGTCAAAAAAATTTCTAAGTTAGGTACATAAGATGTTTTCACCTCACCAATGTTCTCACGAGGATAGAAACTAATAATGGGACTTATTTAACGAGCAATATTTGGAAATGGTTAATTTCAGTGCGATTGATACTGTAAATATATATTTATTTTAATATACCAAGCTTATAACATTTCCTATTTACTCAAACATTATTTGTAGTTTGCTATTTTTTTTAGCTTGCATTATTTTTTTTTTTATAGTTTATCCATAACATAGCCATTGTTTACAGAAGTAGCTATTATGTTTATAGATATGCACTTTAGTGTTGGGAAATTTTTTGGAGTTTCAATAAACCACCCTACACCCACAGAAACCCGGGCAGGGCCGGGTACCCGGCTAGTCAGTATATATAGTGGCACAAGATAAGAGGGTAAGACGCACAAAAATACAACGTTTATTTTTTTCCATACATTTCTGAATCACACTAATCCTCACTAAAAACTTTGCGGAAGCCAAGTTTTCTAGAGAGTTAAAGCGAGATATACGTATGCACTATGCAGCCACCATACGAAGGAACAGATGCGTAACTTGTACCACTCACTTCGTGGGATTTGGCAGCTTTTTTTTTTCCAATTCTATAGTTATAAAAAAAGTTGTGACAATACAGGTTTTTGCCAACGACAGTTGCTTGAGGTTAGGAGTCAATCGTATGCTTAATTTGCATGGACTCTCTACCTTGTAACATGTTTTGTGTTGGGTTTGCGTACTTCTTATATGCGTTACATTAAGTTACTGTCAGGGTATGAACAGCGTGTATTCCCAAAGTACAGAATGACTTGAAAGAAGCTTTGCTGTGTCATTTTCCAAAGATTGGATGAAAGCGGACATCGTTCGCGAAAAAATTTATTACTAGTTTAAGATTTCTTTTGAAATTTCAAGAAATTCGATAATAGTCAACTTAATTAACCTGGATGAATGTTTAGTACAATATTTCGTTCAACAAGTTTGCAGAATGATTATAATTTAGTTTCTAGCATAAGTACGTATCTCTAGACGGGAACGTCAATTAATTCGAAAGAGTCACAATTCACATGCTCATCTTAGATGCATAATATAAAGTTAGAAAGAATGGCCAAGAGTAGCAATGAATTTTAATCTAAATTGCGAATTTGCTATCCACTACAATGTTTACAAAACTGTTCCAAAACATTTAAGTAAATGCAATTCTGCTAGCTACTACCATTGTGCGTAACTAATACTTTTTGTCTTTGCTTGCACTAAGCAATGCTGTTTCTTCTTTAAATGGATGGTGTTATGCAAAAAGGAGTTAACCCACAAAACATAAAAAAATGAGTTATCCAACTGTGATGGTAAAATATGTTGCTTTCTACATTAAGAAAAAATATTTAAGACCTATTAGTATTTTATGGTAACATATCATTGGTATATTGATATAGAGCTCCATGCTTTTTGCCAGAGTTTGTTGACTTTAAAGCCCACTATCTCAAAATCAGGTTTTTGTAGTTTAACTCCTTTTTGCATAACACCATCCAAATAAACATAAGCATTTTCGTAAATAAAATTATTTGCGAGGTACGGAAGGACACAGAATCATCCAAGACAATTCATGAACGAACTCCAGTTCATTCAACTACTACAAAATTAATCAAAGCTAGAATCACCAAATATGGCATTTAGTAAGGAAAGTACTTGTTGTCTCAGTTTACAATTTTTTAAAATGACTGATGGAGTTGTAAATATCAGTAGTTGCTGCAAATTAATTAGCTCAGGAGCGAGACGCTTAGTGTTTAAGCCAATTCTTAGACACTGACATATCTAATGCAAATGGGCAATTTTTTACGTACGTTACCCAGGTAGCACAAAAAAGGTTTAAACGTTTTATAAACGTTTTTAATCCGTTGTCATAACGTTAATAACCATTTTACAACCTTTAAAAAACGAAGTATGCTACTTGGGTTATTAACGTAGCCAAATAACCAAAACAGTAAATGCAATTGTTGTCTATTTGAAAATTTAACAAATCAAATTTCAAAGAAAGAAAGAGAAATTGATAAATATTTAAAATTTTGGTAGTGAGCCTAATTGTGGAAAAAATGTATTATGGCTAACGTAAACGCTATTTTACGAAGTTAAACAAGCAGTTTCAAAACGATTAATTTTACTAAAATCAACAATAAATTCATAATCCAGTAACAAATTGCAAAAAAGATTTTTTAGAGTATCCCAAACATTTTTCCATTCTGTTGGAGGGGATTTCAGTAAAAAAGCTCCGTGTTCAAGAGTCGTCTTGGAAAGTTTATATCCAATAAATCCCTTGGGTGGTTTTAGTGTCAATATTTCATCTATTATTTTATGTAGCGTCATATTTTACTATAAGAAGCGCTAGGATTACTTGGCTATAGTGCTACATACAATACATGGCAAGATTGACCATAGCACCATGGTTTATCTATTTGAAGCCCAAAAAAAGAACCATTTTCTCTCAACAGACCTTCCCAAATAGAGGAAAGGTACCAAAACCGACATACCATTTACAATTTGGGCTGTAAACCTAAAGTAGAAGTTCGAAAGCAATGCGTTTATGCAGGTATGTAAGGTAAAATCTACTTTCTGCAAAAATATTTGTTCTTTTTGTGAGAAGTACTGAACACATTTAGGAAATTTCTATTTGTTTAGATCTTTGTAAATATACGCGGTAAGAAATGAGACCCCAAAACCGTCACACCAACAAAAACTTTCTACATATTCAGCCAGACACAGAAACCACTCCTTTATTAATTCATAATTACATAAAATGGTTTTTCAACAATTACTTTAAAATTCCAGAAGCTACATGTATGATATATAAATGTATAAAATCTACCATATTAACAGTGATATATCTGACAATGGAAATATTTACAGAGAAATGTAATAGAAAACTCCATAAGGAGAAAAAGTTCAACAATTAAACTTGATCTACTTACAATAATCACAAACATAAATCGCTGCTTGAAATGAACAGTGGCATATCTGCAAAAATCGATTTTTTTTATTACATCAAAAAATTCAATTTTTTTACTCTTTCTTGTGGTAATATCGGCATATCTCTAGTTTCAAAATATCACGCAGCAATCGTTAGTGTCGTTGTGCATAGTTATTATTTTGGCGCGCTTCTACTAGTAAACAACGACACAGCCGCCATTGCGTCAGTTCTGAAGAAGTGCTTGGAGGAGGAACATCTATGTCTCTGTAAGTTGATTCGGCATAAGTACCCTTAATACCATTTGACTTCAAAATACCGTTTTACTGCAAAAACTTTGAAACGCTCTCATGAAAAGTAGTGTTTTGCAAATATGCCACTATTCATTTCAAGCAGCGAAATGTCTTTCTCAGCACCGGCACGATCTGTATATGCCCAGTAGGGTGGAGCGAAAATGACCGAAAAAAACTTTTTTTTGAATTTCAAATAGCTTGATGTGTCAAAATGTGCCATTTGGTCACTAAAACAAAGTGTGAAAGTTTGAAGAGATTTGAAAAATTTTTTGATCTCCCTTCGCGACCTTTTATTTTACAATATTTAGTGACATTATGTAAAAAATTGACTATACATCAGACAAACTGTTTTTCAGTTTAGCCACCTTCAAGCACAACAAAATATCACAAATATAATAATTAATGCAGTAAACTATCAAAATACTAAATAAAATAATTTGTCATAAGTGCAAAAATACAATAAAATGTCACAAATATTTACAAAGTGAAATGCGAAAATTCACATTTTGTATCAAACTTCGGCATTAGCTCTCGCGAAGCAATTCGAACACGGAAGAGCCCATCTTGTGCTGTGTGCTCACAAACAGCTTTCAGCTCCTCTGTCACTAGCTTAACATGTATTTCCCCGCCTTGAATGTGATATGAAAATTTTTCAAAGCTGATGCTCGGAGTCACCAATGTTGTGATGAGGTAATCAAGTTCAGCGTCAGTGGCAGACATCTCAATCAATCATGTCGAAATATTCGACAGCGTCGAAGTTAAGTTTTTGTGGAACCTTAAAACTCCATATTTGTCCACTGGGGTTTGTAGAAACCCTGGCTTTTAGGATCCGTCGCAGGCCCAGTTCACCTACGTACACACGAATAATGAATGTAACAAGTTTTCAAATTTTCCAACAATTCCAATTCACTAATATATAATCTAAGAACTTGATTAGCTGTAGTGATCCATCGTGAGTGATTTAGGCAACCAGGGTTTCTATTTGCTAAAGTAAAGCTACATTCAGCTTTGCTAATGCTATTGCATATTTTCAGTAGATGGCGTTGATGTGTGCTTAACTTCGTCGGGTCCAAATTGGATAACTCCTCTCTTAACTGTATGGGTTCAAAGGAAATAACAGGATGATTGTCGCACGTAGCAAGCCGTTTTCCGATATCTCCAGAAAGTCCCCGTGGTCCTGCAGTCGTGCCATCCAGTGCAAGGAAAAGATGGCGGAGAGGCAGCTCATTAGCGCGGAGCAGACATACTAGCCATTGCAGAGGACGCTTTAATGTTTCCTGCAGTCGTCGTGGGACACCTGCTGTATGACCTGTGTTCACATTTGTCCTATCATACCCTTTAACTTTAATGCTCTCCATTTGTGCATTCTGCATTATGAAACTGGAGACTATTGCCTCAGCAATGTCTTTACTGAAGCTTGATGTTGGAGTAGTGTGGCTAAAGTAAGAAGAACCTGGCTCTGTCTGCGATATTGGTTATATGTTCTTCTGTCAGGAGTTTTCTGTGGTACTTGCTGTCACTGTCGACTACTTGTGTCCAAGTTTGCTATTTTTGACCATCAAAATATATTCCCTCTATGTCACGATGAGCCAAAATAATCTGATTATCATTTTGTTGGAATTTCCTACGAGGATTTTCTTCTTTCTCTGCGGATCTTACTTCTATCTATTACTTTAGATCGGTCAATTAACGACACGAGACCAACATCATGCAGAACTGATGTTTCTAATGCAGCAACCCATCTATCCGACACTCCGATCCAATCGCAAGCTTTAGCAAGTTAAGGTAGAGAGATTGTCCTTTTCTTGCGTTTCATATTTTCTTTGCGTTTCATATTTTCTTAATGAATCATCACTTTTTTTTTTTGAAGAATTGGAGTTTTTTTCTCGGATATGGTTTACTTTTAATTTTTTCTGACTGGCGTGGGTTTTCTTCGCATTGACTCAGAGTTGCAACCTATAGCGTCTTCTCTCACGTTTTCCTCCATGGCAAGAATTAATTTCGCTCTGTATGGTGATGCGGCAATGACACTTGATTAAGATGCTTTACATCTTCTGTTTTATGTCTTCCTCTCTTTGTTAGGAACTGGAACAATGTCAAATAGACTTGTGACGGGAGATGTAGCGACTGAGGGTATGTTGGTTTACAAACACTCTGGTGTGTCGGTTAACAGAACACTATAATCCTCACTCCAGCACTTGTTTCACTAGCAGACCGCAACGATTAGTAATTAGTAAACACTTGCAGTGATTTGAAAATTTCAAAATTTAGCAAAATAATAGGGTAGTGAATTAAATTTCTTACCTCTAAATTCTTTCAACAATAGGCTCTTAAAAATAGCACAATTGAAATTTCAGCGCGAACAAAAACAGACCTCTCAATTTGACAATAAAAACTGAAAATTGGTTTCCACTATATTAACTCCAGGTAGCGTATACAAGACAGTGTTAACGACACTATGGTTACAAATCACTGGTATGTCGGTTTACCATACCTATGTCAGTTTTGATGCTTTTCTCATGAATTTATACAAGAAAATAACGCCGCTTTTCACAAGCGACACAAATTTCTGAAAAGTCCCATTTCCAGTAGGAGACGTAAGCTGTTGGGAAACATATTCACCCTGGAACAAGGGCGGATCCAGAAATGTTCCAAGGGAGGGGCGATTGATTTTTTTTTCTTACTTGCCCATTTTCTTTAACCATGCATTCCTTGTTAACACATGTTGATTACAAATGTTTCGGTCTTCCATTTCGAAAAATTTCCAGATCAGTGCCCCGAATCCCCACCCTTTTTCCCTTAATATCATCATAGATCAATTAAAATTGGCTTTTTTGAACTTCAACATCTAAAAACTGCTGGAGAAGACCCAAGTAGCATCAACTCATCGGATTTTGCTCGGCCGATCAACTAACTCCTCGTAAACTGATCCAGTAACGCACGACGACATCGTTCCGATCAGTATCCGAGCACGGTTTTCGATGAGCTACTTTTCATCGGAAAGCGATATCTTTCGGATCAACTTTCCCGATGAAAATAAGATGAGCAAAATTCCATCGGAAAATGATATCCTTCCGATCAACTTTCCCGATGAAAATAAGATGAGCTATATTCCATCGAAAAACGATATCCTTCCGATCAAATTTCCCGATGAAAATTAACCGAGCTATGTGTTATTGGAAAACTATATACTTCCAATCAACTCTCATCGTATTTTGATCCAAAATTTATCGCCACGGAACTACACTGCTCGTATATTGATCCAACTCTCATCGTATTTTCATCCAAAATTGATCCTAAATTCATCGGCACGGGACTGCACTGCTCGTAAATTGCTCCAAATCTCATCGTAAACTCATCGGATTTTGCTGCTCGGATTCTGATTGGCCGATGAGACATGTTGGAGCAATTCCCGATGAAAACTCATCGAAATCCGATCACCTGCCGATGAGAATTTCATCGGGTTTCGATGAATGGCCGATCATCGGCCGATGAGATTATGCTGCTAGGGGAGTCTCTCAAGGGAGGGGCGATTGCTCCCATCACCCCTCTCTTGTATCCGCCCTTGCCCAGGAATAAGTAAACCTTCCCTAAGTGGCGAAATCTAGCTTTCATCTCCACACGGTGTAACATCGTAGTTCCCAGACAAGTAAAAAAGTTCGCTTCTGGGCTAAACATTTATTACGAAAACTATACAATAATTACACAAACGTACAAAACTATACAAAAAGTAAGCTTTTGGCTCTTTCGTATTGATCACGATGTCCAGTCACTGACGTGACTATTAACAGGGAGCTTGCTTCCCTCACAATCCGGGGACGGTATTCCGCCGGATAAAAATACCTTTTCCAGTCTCCTGACGGAGACCCAAACGCACAACCTAGTCGTCTGACATCAAGTCAAGCTCTGCTTTGAACTCGTTGAACAAGCTGACCAACCACTTGGCCACCGTGAGAAAAAATGACCTTCTCCCACGTTAAGCCGAAAGATCTGGCGTCCAGATGTGGTCTTATCTATCCACAGCCGTGGGAACTAGCTTAGGAATGTGCGATTCCCAGGCTGCGGAAAAGACGCTACGTTACAACGGTTTTGACACAACTAGACGGTACAGTTGGAAGAGTGAAGCAGCTCACCCAGAAGTTGCCATCCTAGCTGGCACAAGCCAACCTTGGGGACACAACCTATTGTTCATATCCACCAACAAATCATCTTTATTAGTTCAAGGATTAGTCTGGAGTAAGCCTCTCTTAAGTGATGCAACCTCGTTTTCACCTCCACCAGAGAATGACCCTTCCTAATTTGTTCGGAATCAGGCTTCTCTTAAGCGACACAACCTATTTTTGACATCCGCCAACATTATCCGCCATATTTGTCCAGGTGCGTTCTTCCGCAGAAAGAAGATAAGGCTTCTTTAAGATTAGAATAATTAGATTCTTTAATCCCTCAAATTGTTTAATTCACCGACAATAGTTGCGTAAGAAAAATACAATAGACGCTCGATATAACGACCGTCTCCGTCCTACAGAAAGCGGTCTTTATAACGAGTGGTCGCTATAAGAGGTAGAACATAGAGTATATTGGAATACAGTCGGGGGTTTTCTCATCGGTCGTTATATTAGGATGGTCTTTGTAACGAGTGGTCGTTATAACGAGCGTCGACTGTAATGTGTATTTCATTATGACGCTTTGTACGAGTACATCTACAAAAATCAAATTAATCGCGATAAACTTGATCAACTGAATCATGTTTCGAGAAATGAATACAAAAGACCTTTAAAGCTGCAATGTTTTTGAAATAGTGAACAAAAATGGTAAACATGCTTTAAAAGCTATATTTTAGGCTGAACATCAAATTGCTATCAGGCGTACATGTAATTAATGTAGTAACCACCACTAAATTTGTTGAATATTCTATACTAGGAGTATCCAAAATATGCACTGCGGTTTACTAGTCAATCAAGGGACTGATTTTTATTCTGTCTGGGTAAATTCTGGGACGACATTCTTACTCCACAGTGTCTTTTTTACACAACAACAGTCAATATTTTTGTTTTTGTATCAGTTTTCTTCTTCAATGATTGCGGATAAATGTCCTACTTAACGACATTTTAAAAGAGTTTTAATCCTTTTCCTCATCTCAGCAACCCACGACATATTCCGAAGGTAGATCGGTACACACTGTTTTCGTGCAAAATCGATCTCAGTGACTCAAAGTTTTGTCTACCCAACTCCAGAGCTAATCTCCCACCGCATATTATTCACATGTTTTGCTTTGATCGAACAAAGTGTTAGGTATTTATTTAAAATGAAAATCAATGTAAAAAAGTCTTTCTTTTATTAGGCAGGAATTCAAGTGAAACACGGACGATCGCAACTCACCAATGCAATCGCAAATTCCCAAATTTGGATACGTTACAATCTCTACGAGATGCGATTCTAATGTAATTCGACTTCCAGTAGCGATTGCAATTTGCGATCGCCTCGAAGCGATTGCAATGGTGTTTCACTTGAATTCCTGCCTTACAGTAAAAGAATTGAGAACACAATGTCAAGCAAGTAATAAAGTAAAGTTATGTACTGTGTACGATTACAGGAATATTGTAATGGCGCCGTATAAGGGACGAAACATAAAAGCAGCAATACGATTCTTTTCAGTGTCTTAGAGACAGCTCTAAACCGAACTATTATTATTTATAAATATTATTCCTTCAAATCTTTTGCTACCGGAGAGCAGAAATACGCTACTGAATAGCTGGCTACCAACCCAGAATTTCATAAATCGTAGATAAATTCGATGAATCGAGGACACTCATGATTTACATTGATAGCACTATAATCAAAAATTGTTTCAAATTGCTGTTAGGACTTCATTAACTCATTTATGCCCAGTAGCCTAAAAACGGGACACTTGTCAGTTACTGCATACATAAACCTGTAATGGGTATATCCTTTTACTAAAGCTGTTTTTCACAAGTTAAATAGCCCTTCTTGAGAAAACTAAGTAGAGCCACTATTTGGTCACCAGAGTTTACTTATTGGCAGCTATTTTCAGACCAATCAGTCGAGCAACGATCCAGCATGGGTAGCCACAGAAAGTAAGTTTTTAGCGGACTTATTTCTCATAAAATTAAACTATTTTGAAATTATTTGCTTAAAATGGATCACAGATGCCTTCTGTAATGTTACTTTGCAAAAGTAAAGTCAAGTAAGGTCGTATTTTGCTCACATATCTGCCAAATATCCCATAAACACGACGTTAAATAACTTAATAAATATGGCAACGGCGAACTATTTCAAGCCTAAAATGTATGTAAACCATTCAAAGTAAGAGTTTTAAGCAGATAAAAATTGAAAAAAATTGTTAAAAAAATCTTGGGCATAAATGGGTTAAGTAGCTGTTTGAACTTATTTTTACGTTATATCATGTACAAACAACTCAAGAAACTAGAATTTTTTTAATTTGTGTGGATAAAATAAGAAAATTGTTGCCAAAACTACGTATATTCAAATGGTAGCATAAAAGGCGGAATAACGAGTTTAAAATCAATTGCAACACTACGAAAAAAAAAATCATTAAAATTGTTTGACCAAAACATGTTTGAAAGAATGTGGTTTTGACATCCGTTGCTCTTCAAGTTTCTGTACCATTTACCAAGTCTTAATAAATTCTTCAGAAATCTCATGCTTTCTAATGGATTTTTTTAAGTCTAGATTTGATCTTACTATATATGCACTATGTTCTGAATCCCATTTATTTTTCGAAATCAGATTTCGGTTAAAAACAGAGAAATTGTGTACAAACCAAGACCGTTAAGAAGTTAAAAAACAAATTTAAATACAGTAGAGAACCAGTTATCCGGGATGTTTGGGACCACAGAGCTATCCCGTATAACTGAATTTCCCGGTTTTCTGGATCGCTACGAAGCGATATTTGCCAATTGTTTATAAAACCCAAGTTATGATAACAAATAGTAATGCATCTTAAAATCTGAAGAGAAAATGATCCAGAAGTGCTTATAGATATTACAATATTAAAAATTTCTGAGTTATATGCCACTTATATGGTATTTATGAAGAAACCGTTCATATTGATTTAGGGATTTCAAAAGAAAAAAAAAAAAAAAGCTCTTCATTTTTTAGAAATTGCCGAAAATGCGTATTTTAAAAAGTGGCGGAAAAATCGACAACATGTTGCCGGTTTTCTGGTTTCCCGGTATTTTGGTTCCCGGATAAAAGGTTCTGTACTGTATTATGCTAAATTTTTTGATCAAACTATTAGCTTCAAAATGCATTCTTGGTAGGTGCATTTAATACATGAATAAAATGCATAAAACGATTAACCAAGATGACTTCTCAATACAAAAAGTATGTTTCAAGGATGAAAGGTAGCGACTAGTCATTTTTCTAATACAAAAACCTTATTTCTGAACAGCAGTCATTAAATGTAACTAGTCGAGGCAAAATTATGAAAACAAGTTCAAAAGAGAAAATCTTACCTTCTAAAGATGAACATGAGGCATAAATTTGTAGCTGTGGTTTATTTTTCTTTGAAGAATCGTTACCACAAGCTTGTAGAGTCTATTCGCTTTCCATCTCTGTTCCGTACGACAGCTCAACTTTACTGGTTGGTAGCTAACAGCATTTCATTTGCACGATTCTGCGCAGTTCAAGGTAATGTCTTCACTTTTTCTGCAATCATTCTTCCATGACACTCATCTGTCGGTACCTGAAATAAAACGATACGTTTTCTATTTTTCACACACCGCAGCACAATAACCTTTAAAAACGTAACAACATTGCGCGAAAGACTCAGATATACCCTGCTTTCAGGATTACTGAAACCTGCCTGAGCCAGAACTTTCGTTAAACATCTTTTTTTTTTTTTTTTTTTGTCGTGTTTATGACTCAGCCGAACTAAATAACTCCATGGATCCTTATAACTGCTTTTGCGATTTGTTGGATGTTATCGTTATAAAGGTCTACAAGTGACGGTAATACACCCATTTCTCTCAGGTTCGCACTTATTGCTGGACACTCAAAGATATGACAAGGTGTAAGCTGTGTATCTGGGCAATTACAAGTTTCTATACACCCTTCTACCCTCTCCATCAATCTTCATGCCCCTGTGATGGCCGGTTCTCAGCCTGGTTATAGTTTTTGTTATTGATCGACTTGTATTTATTTCACAAAGCTGGTGTTTCACTTGGATTGATTTATCTCTAAGTTTAGATTTCGCTATTGCGTTTGCATCTTGGAGATAGACACTGTTGTTGTTAGTATTAAGGTCTCTGGACTCCTTGGCTAATTTATCAGCATATTCGTTGTCTGCTATTTTGACAACAAATATGGTGATAAATTAGCCATGATCTCTTTTGAATATATGGACACCTAGTTTAACACTTCCTTTGAAAATGCGTATTCCGGTAATGCTTTTGGCCAGTGATGTCCAACCTATGGCCGTTGAAGCTGGTCAATGTGGCCAGCTGTCATGTTCAATGTTACGAGTTGGAAATTATATCCTGAAACCTTCCAAAGCAACGCATAGTCTTCCCCAGATTAAAGAAATTTTTGTTGCAAATGTGGAGCCAGAATTTGGTTTCCGAAACATATCGCACCCTTTACTACAAAAGTGCCACAACTCAAAAAACTACGTTTTCCAGGAATTGCAAAAAAACTGTTCTCGAGCTGACTAGGCATATTTTAGAATTTTTGAATTTGTCAATATAAAGACCGATACATCTCAAACTAGGATCGTTAGTTACGCACGTTACTCTACGACCGCTGGACGACAACCTAAGATGTGGCATTTCAGTGGAAGGGGTCCTTTGCATCTTGATAACAACAAAACGCCATAACTGCCCTTTGGCGGCTGATTTTTCAATGCAACTTCTGGCTCTTTTGAAGATTGGTGAGACGTGTAAACTACGTCTAATGACGGTCATAACTCAAAAATTACAATTTTTGAGTTGTGGCACTTTTGTAGCAAGGGTGCGGTATATGAAAACTTTGTGTTCATAAAATAAGCATCTAGCAACCAATAACAATTCTTTGATCTGCATTTTTCTCTTCGTTTCTGTGTTTTCTACTGTTATCTATAAATAATTTATAATTTAAGTAGATTTAAAATGTATAAGTGTGCTGACTTCATCTTAACAAGGTCATCGTGTAAAGAAAGGTTGGACACCACTGATTTAGGCAATCGACTTCGCTTGGCTCATTTCAAATGTGTGAAACAGGGAAACCATCATTAGAGCATAAAAATACATAAGAAATCAAAGACAATGATTTCAAAGAGTTCAGTCGTCAGAATGCAGCTAAGAGTTACAATTTAATACTTTTGTCAACGTCAAAAAATGTTCCAAAATAAAAAGTACAAGTTCCGAAGAAGCATTGATCTCATACACTTAAGTAGTTCTAATATTACAAAGATCAACATTTTAACCCAAAGAGGTCTCACGTGCTGAAAAAATAATGTTTTTCAATAGTTTGACACTGAACTAATGATAACTATTGCTTCTGTAATACCCAGTGGCGGATTTACGAGTTTGGAGGCCTATCTCAATGACATTTTGGGTCCTTTAACTATCACGAAACTATGTATAACATTTATCCTGTGCGTTTTTGAAGTCCTACGGGGTTTCTAAAGTGATGAAGCCCCCCGCAGTTGCGATATGGTAAATCCGCTACTTTTAGCACAGTGTTTGATGGTTGTCCTAAATTATACTCAAAACATTTATAAGAAAATAATGCAAGAGGTGTAAAAAAGGGTAATTGTAATTGCTAAGAATGTACATTATTAAATCTGGATGATTCGGTTTGGATGATTGCGTCAATTTTCCCGCCAAAGATAAAAATTATCCAACTTTAAAATCATCAAAGAGCAAATTAAAACGATGAAAAATTTTTTTTAACGCAGAGATAGGATATCCTACAAACAGACCACTGCAAAAGTAATTCAAATTGGAGCAAAATACTTAGAAAAAGCAGTATCAATTTTTCATTTTTATACAATAATATAGTTTTTTAGCGTTTCTTATCGGTATAAACGTCCGTTATCCCCCTTCCCCAACTCTTCCTAGTTCAGTCGAGTTATTTTGAACATGTATCTTTATTAAACCTGGTCTACATCATAATTCAAGTTAAAAGTTTCCCCATTTTTTAAAGAACAAAGCATTATTCAGTGTTGTAACTTTTGAGGAATTGGCATTCAAGCAAAAGTAACGGGAATCCAAAGCTTTTGCTTTCTGGTCAATTCTGGATCCCCAGTTTTACGTTCTAAAAATCCATCACGTGAGAAATAAAGTATTGAATATATCAAAGATGAGTCTTGATAACGTCAACTGGAGGATGATTTTTATCGTCATTTATGGAATATCCAAAAATTTAGGAGCCCAACAAAGTAAGAGCAGAATCTTGTACAGGTGCTTGAAAGGTGCAAGTACAGTCAAACCTGTCTATCTCGAATTTCACGGGACAGAGAAAAATTCGAGATACGGAGGTTTCGAGATAAAGAGGTTGTGATAAAATTTACAAAAAGAAGCAATCGGAATAAAGATAATACTTAATACATTGTTTTGCATTGATATCGTTGAATATTTTACTGTACGACATGTAGTGAGTCCACGTTTTACTAATTGTGACGACTAGAGCCGCTATATAGACAGGCCGACGCATCAAGCTTGTTTCACCACTTTGGATCCAACTTATTTACTTTTACTTTCATTTTTCATTGTTGCAGAGCTAGGGTTACCAGAGCAAAGTTTCGGGATATCGCCAAGCTTTGTTAAATTCATGTGAAAAGTTAGCAGAACGCGATAACTCGCCAGAAAAGACAACCACTCAAACTCGCGCTGGATCCAAAATGGTCAAACTTAATCTTGATGCGTCGGCTCGTCTATATAGGGGTCTTAGTGACGACTATATCGGTAGCAAGTGAATGCATGCCTTCAAGTACGAACATAGTCTTTGAATGATTGTGCAGAAGATGATTTTTGTTTCCAAGTTATACCATTGATAAAGGTGGTCGGAGATGAAATTCAACAATGAGAATCGTCAAAATTCGAGATATAGAGGTTTTCGGGAAGAATCATTCGAGATAAACATGAGAAAAAACATTAAATTTATGTTGTATATAAAAGCAGGGAAATTGAAAAAGTTCGACATAGAGAGGTTTTCGAGATAAGCAGGTTCGAGATAAACAGGTTCGACTGTATTATGCTAGTCTACTAAAATTATAGGCGGGCACTTTGTCTAATGGTCAGAGAAATCTGACTCGGATCGTGAGGTCTCACGCTCGAATCTGGATGTCCTTTCTCTTCTGTCCTTGTCCTTTCTTTGTGTGAATGGGCTGTAGTACTCTTAATGGTCTCCCACCCTATAGATGGGCTCTTATGGCGTGCGTGTACCGTGGAAATCGACTTCACACCAGATGATGGTACAGTTGGAAAAGTGAAGTAGTGCACCCCAAATCACCAGCCCATCTAACCACAAGACAACAACAACTAAAATTGAAGCACATCACTAACTTGGCAAATGTAATGACAACACGTCACCGATGGTACAGTTGGAAAAGTGAAGTAGTGCACCCCAAATCACCAGCCCATCTAACCACAAGACAACAACAACTAAAATTGAAGCACTTCACTAACTTGGCAAATTGGCACGTCACCGAAATTCCACGTTTCAGCTTGGCAAATGTAATGATAACACGCTATCGACATTCTATCATTTCAACAAACGATGAAAAAGTCACGCAAAAATTACCTACTAGTTTAAACTGGACTTTTGTGCGAGGATGAAAGACTATTTTACCAGAATAACACTTTTATTTCTTTCAGAAAGGAAATATTTGAACTCCAACTACGCACAAAGCAGTTCAGATCAAATAGAATCCTTCTTAACCCATTTACGCCCAAGTGTTTTTTAAACAATTTTTTTCAATTTTTATCTGCTTAAAACTCTTACTTGGAATGGTTTACATACATTTTAGGCTTAAAATAGTTCGCCGTTGCCATATTTATTAAGTTATATAACGTCCCGTTTGTGGGATATTTTGCAGATAATTAAGCAAAATACGGCCTTACTTGACTTTACTTTTGCAAAGTGACATTACAGAAGGCATCAGTAATCAATTTTAAGCAAATCATTTTAAAATAGTTTAATTTTATGAAAAAAATGTTCGCAAAAAAAAAAAAAAAAAAAAAAACCCTTACTTTCTGTGGCTAACCATGCTGGATCGTTGCTTGACTGATTTGTCTGAAAATAGCTGTCAATAAATAAACTCTGATGTCCGACTAGTGGCTCTAACTGGTTTTCTTAAGAAGAAGGACTATTTAACTTGTGAAAAACTGCTTTAGTAAAAGGATATACCCATTACAGGTTTTTGTATGCAGTAACTAACAAGCGTCCCGTTTTTAGGCTACTGGGCCCAAATTGGTTAATAGTAATTCAATTGAAGGCTATTTACGTTTATCACGGGACGCGGGAGCGTCCCGCCCCGCCAAGAAAACCAAATACAAGCTGCCAAGAAATTTCCGTCGCCAATAAAAATGTAAAAGAGCGACAAGGACTGTTTACGCGAGTAACCAAACCGGGGTTTTCACCCCTCTGTATCTCAGCCCCATAAAGGTCCTTAGAGTTCATTTTTGGTATACTCAATCTCCAGCGGCCCCTGACTACACATACTAAAGTAAAACATCCAGGACCCTCAGGGGGAGGGGTGATATATGTTATAAAATCGCTATTTTTCGCACATTTTAAAAATTGTTTGACAGGGGTCCAGACTAAACGGTAACTCGGATTGAGCTCTCATTTTGCTCCCACATTTATTTTGTCCCAAAGCTCGGCATAGGGGGTTTTTCGACCCCCCACCCCCTCCCCCCTCGTTTTTATTTTTCGTATCTTTTCCCCCCGGGGTCTTTAGTGTTGATTTTTGGTATGAATATTCTCGATGAGACATTGAGGACGTTTTCCCAAAATTTACCCCCCGGGGTCATCGCACCCCGGAGTTATTAATGCTTAAAATTGGTCCGATTTCTATCTACTAGCTCTGTTCAACATCTAAGCATTTATGTTGTCATTGTTGGGCCACGAGGAAAGAAAACTCAATGATTTATAATTTCATCTGTTGCCAGTTTCTATTTGTTAACAAATAAAATATTTGTAATTTATTTTATTGCATAAGGCTTTTAAAAGGGTTCTTCAATTTAGTTCATTTTAATATGAGATCGGCAGTAAGGGTTGGGGTTTATTTTTTAAACTTTTAATTTAATCGTAGTATTGTTAGCAACTAGCTTTGTTTTGCGTCGGTTCGGGTGGTACATTGTGATTGATTTCAAATTTATCCTAGACTGAAGAAGATCCTTGAACTTTTGCACCAAATGCATGCCGCCAAGAAAACCACATATGTCGGACCGCCAAGAAAAATGTTGACGGGAAAAAAAACATGCAAAGTAAATTTTGAAGAGAAAAAAAAAAAAAAAAAAAACAGGCAAAGAAATAATATTAATGCAAAAACATGTGATATCTCCCCAAAAACAACAGTGTTGTAAAAAAATCCCCCGCCAAGAAAACCTTAAATACTCAGCCTTAAAAAGTTATGATATCGAGTTTTCCCGCCAAGTTTGTGCCAAACTACAACTAACCTGTATGGATAGTTCTTTTAAATTGTTTTCAGTCCTGCCAGGCGGGAAGTTTTTACTCATTAAGCAACCACCTCACAAGACAAAGCTTCCCGCCTGGCAGGACTGAAAACAATTTAAAAGAACTATCCATACAGGTTAGTTGTAGTTTGGCACAAACTTGGCGGGAAAACTCGATATCATAACTTTTTAAGGCTGAGTATTTAAGGTTTTCTTGGCGGGGGATTTTTTTACAACACTGTTGTTTTTGGGGAGATTTTTTATACATGAATGTTTGTGTCTAAAACGCTTTAAGTAAAACTTTAAATGATCAAAGTTTGGAGATTATCCTAAAGATTTTCAGTTTAGTCTGGTGAGTCATAGTTTAAAGCAAATATGAACACTCACACACACAGTCGTCAAAATGCACAAAATGACTTCTTTGGAGTTGTATTGGTTACAAAAACTGCACCAAAATGAGAGACTTTAATAACTTCAGGTATGTACGTATGAAGGGGATGCTAAGAATTGTCTTTCAAATACTTCTATTAAAAAAAAAACCTGTTTTCTCCACTTGATTTCTTTAAGCCTTTTAAGGTGAAGGTTTATGAAAGACAATGAGCGTTTTTTTTTTTTTTTTTTTGCAGGAAATGTATTACGTATCGAAGTGTTCTCGTTTTTACCAATTGTTTCGTAATGTTTAGAAAATATTTTATTTTTCCAACTGATATCTTGCAGTAAAAATATTGCAACACAAGATACCAAATAGAAACTGTCAAGTACATACAATTAAATACTTTCCGGTGCATGGTCTCCAAAGACTCAAACTAGAAAGGGACTCGGGATTTAAAGAAATGATTTTTTATGCCTATAGACGAAATTGAGGGGGGGGGTGCAGTACAATCTGGCCAATGTACAAATAAGAGTATTTAAAAACAAGAGTAAAAATAACAATTTAGGAGTGCCATAATTTATCAGTAATGTATTAGATTATTGTTCCTCCAGTATATAAAAGACGCTAAAAGTTGTAGACATATGCATGTCACGAACTTGTTTTGATCATTTTTACAAACATTCTTCCAACATACTTCAGAGGACTTAAGTTTTAACCATCCCAAGTAGCACACTTCGTTTTTTAAAGGTTGTAAAATGGTTATTAACGTTGTGACAACGGATTAAAAACGTTTATAAAACGTTAAAACGTTTTTTGTGCTACCTGATATCTAACTGTCATGCCCAAGATTATCGCAGGCACAGCAACAGCACTGATGCTCCAAAATGTCAACCCCGAGTATTACTCCGGGTAATTTTTTGTCTTTTTCCGAGATATATTCGGGTACAACAGTACGAAGCATTCAACAAAAAATTACCCCGTGTAGTTATCGGGGTGATATTTAGGAACATCAGTGCTGTGCCCGAGATAATCTCGGGCATGACAGTTACAAGGCTAATATTTGAGCTTTAGAGCGACCTTCCAGTTTCTTTCACACTTTTGTTGCTCCAAAATGAGTGTGCTGAAACTTCATGTTGACTACCTTCGTCAAGATTTATTACGTAGAAGGAAAAAGTCAACTAGAAATAAAATTCGAAGATCAATGCGTATAAAAGGCTGGGAAACGAAAAGAATAATGAATCGAATCTGCAAAGAAGAATTCTTCAAAAAAATGTACGGAACATTATGGCTGTTCACATACAGTGGACAATTATCATATGGCATGTACCCCAAAGCAGTCTTCAAATACTTCAAGGACATGGTTGAAAATATCCATTCAAGAGAAAATTCAATTATGTATGGACTAGTTTTATATTTCCGACACACAATTGAAAGTAAACAAAATACATCCCATTATTCAGCTGTGTGAAATCATCCATATACTGCCAATGACTTGAGTCGAGAAGTCACACCAAAGTTGTTCTTCTTTTCATATCTTGTGTGTTCTAAATTTTAGATTTACATGATATGTTCCGAAAGTTGGGGATAGCTGAAGGAACTTCTAGTTCTGTTCATCACAACAACCTTCAATAGAGTTAATCTTGAATAAAGATGGCGGTAGAACAGCAGTAATGCCTGTGAAAACTGCTTTGATACAACAAATTTGAATTTTATCAGCGCATACTAGTTTTTCTATTTTGACTAACTGAATTGAATTGACATGATTTTTTGAAAACATAAAATTTTTGTTAATCAAGTTACTTTTACAAAACGAACTTCGAGTTATTTTTTGGCAAAATGAATAACAAGGCTAAAACAGTCTCTTGGTTGCAGACATGATAGAAACACATGAAATCCGACAATTTCTCTATCAGCAGCATTAACGCAAATGAAAAGCTTCTTCCGTTGCAGTTTAAGGGGATCTTTTATCGCGCTTTTTTGTTGGTGGAAGCGTGCTTTATCAACGCGATCTTTAGCAATGGCATCTACGCCAAGTAATGCAAAAGGTAAAATGAAAAAGAACATCAACCATAGTAAACGAAGAGGGGAAAAGCTGCCTCAATGATGTGATATTTTCTTTTATTCTAAAAGGATAAGGAAGCTAATAAAGCTGTCAATAAAAATGTCTCTTAAAATAATATACATCAGAAGGAAACAATAAACACAATTTCATTGTCAAACAAGGAATGGGTTGAAACAGTACATCATCAAACAAACGATGAACACTCTAAATGTTTTTAACCCATTAATGCCTAGCGTCCCTAGGCATTTAGGGACGGTCGAAAAAAGGATCTAAATTTCCCCAAAATGCACATTTCAACCAAATAATAGTGTTCAATCAGTACCTTGGTATTGTTTCAATTCGTTATTAACAGATTGCAGCATATAACCATTGTATAGTGTGTTCTGTAGCAGTTTTAATGTGATCTTTATCAAAACTGACATCGTTCACAATCTCAAGAAAAAAACCTGAGTTTTCAAAGTTATTCCCAGCTTCCCAATTTATGTTAATTGCTGATTTTATTTCTTCTTATAAAATGTCTTTTTAAATATTATATCGCAGGCAGAAAAAAATTTTAGTAAAAAAAGTATTTACCCTCTGGGGTCTATCGTAACTTTTAAGGGATGATTTTTCTTTTCTTAATAAAAAAAAAATATTTTTAACATGATATTTTTTTATTATTTTTCCTGTACATTAAACACTGTTTGTCACCAGTACACAAAATATCTTTGGAAAAAAAGTCAGGCATTAATGGGTTAAACATTTGTTCATTCATTTATTCTGATGATTGCCGTTTCTGCGTAATTGTTCTCAAGAAAATGAACTAAAATGTTTTGGGTTTTTTTTCCTTTAGATTAATGTGAAAAGTTTTAGAGGGAATGTAACTGAACTTAGTTGGAATGATGTCACAAGGGGAGCCTACAACCCTTGAGTCACCGATTTAGCTACAATTCGGTACATTGAAAGAGGCTTGCTAGTGTAGTATACATCCAAAGGCCCTAAGGTGCATAGCTTAGAAATAAGGGGGAAATTGCTTCCGAAAATGTTAACCTCACTATTCGTCCAAGTTCCAAGAATAAGAACTTACGGAAGTTGTTATGTCAAAATAGGTAGCTTATAAGTTCTTAAGCATGGTCATTTTAGAAAAATATGAATTGGTCGACACAGTTAATTACAAATTAAAAAAATTACAAAGTTGCCATCATTTCGAGCCAAATCGCCAGCTTTTACACATGGTGAGGTTAACATTTTCAAAAGCAATTTCGCCTTTATTTCTGAGTTGTGTACGTTCGGACTTTGAGTACAACTACACTTGCTAGTCTCTTTCAATGCACCGAGATGCTGCTAAATCGGTGACCCGAAGGGTGTAGGTCCCCTTGTCAGTAACAACTTAATTCCAACTTCAAAAAATTGCTGTTTCATTTCGATCGCCAGTTAACTTTAATTGTCTTTCTCTTCATTTAACGCCAAATGCTGAATTGTTTTTTCTTTCGCTCAAGACAAGGAGTTCAAATGTCTTTCAAGCAACTTACTTTTTTGCTAGAATCGTCGTCTCTAAATGCCTTGGGCAACAAGGAGATGGCCACATGGCCTTTACTGTGCAAATGACAACACAGTACACATACAAGTGACATACCCTGCAGCAATAAATTTGTGTGTTGCGATGTTTCGGTGCTATTCATTGTCTACACATGTAGGTAACACCTAGTCCCTTCGTCCTCACCCTCGAGGGCCTCCTGTTCCTATCACATTGGAACAGGGGGCCCTCGTGGGTCCGTATATGCCCCATTTTCCAATTGTACTGGTACCTGCAAGTAAAACACAAGTTGCCATGACTTTTGCCCCAACCCTCGTACTTGTTGGCAGCTGAATAACTCAATTTTACTTGCTCTACCATCTCGTCTTCGGTGAGAAACAGAAAAAAAAAAAATGATAAAGATTTAAAGAGTAATATTAAATTTGTAGAGCAGGTATTTGCTAAATTGAGCAATTTCTGGTGCAGAGTCTTATCGGGATATGGAAAATGAGGTGAAGTTCAATGAACTTAATGATCTTGTCAAAAATGAAGAGCTTTCAAGTGCATAACGAATGTTGGAAACTTAGGAAAATAACGATCTGGGAAAACTATTGAGCAATGATGAATAGATTTGTAGAGCAATGATGCAAGTGGATGTTTTTTGTTATCTCGTTTCTCCGAAGCTAGAACAATGACCTAGAATGACATTCGCTTTGGATACATTGAAGATAATATTGAATGCCGATTGTTATGTTCAAAGAGCATTTGTTTTAATTTTGTTACCATGTAATCCATTGAAATATTTCATTTGTTTTTGTAGTACCAATAGTGTTCATAGATATTTGTTTTACTTATTCTGGTCGTTGAATGATGATACAATTAGTTTCATTGAGCATTACGGCATATCACACGTAGTGAAATCTCTTCAACTTTGATGTGCTTCAACAGCGATTGCACAATTTCGACCGAAAAATCCCGGTGTGCATTGCTCTTCAAAATCCAACGTATTCGCTTCAACTTTTTTCCTTCATCGCAAAAAAGTTGCACGGACTTCAACTTTCTGGAAAAATCAGCTAAAATCAGGAGGGAGCAATCCTTTGGCCTGATGACGTCAAAAAACAATATGGCCGTCTATAAAGATATCGACATGCACGTGAAAACATCATATGGCATGGATGAAAACATGAGAATAGCTTCAGCTGAGTTATTAATAACATATTTTTATTTAAAACTCATAAATCTGTATTTCATAGAAATTTTCCCGTTAGCATTGTGTTTCTAGCGGACTCAACCCTCTCTTTAAGAGCCTGGTAACCCTGAGGGACTTCTTTCGGTTGAAGCGCATCGAGGTTGTAGTAAAGTCGGGGGGATTTCGCTACGTGTGATATGCGCTTATACTCGACTGCAACCTTTCTTGACAAAAACATCGTGACGTCAGCGTGACGTTAGCCTATGAAAAACGAGCTAGATAAAACGTCACAGCCTACTTGGCGAATTAGAGGACATCGCTAACTGCTTGTGAGCTCTTATTGGCTTCTCCCGTAGTGACGTAGAGTGTCAAGTTAACCCATTAATGCCTAGCGCCTCTTTTTAGGGACGGTCCAAAAAGGGGTCTGAATTTCCACCAAATGAACATTTCAACCAAATAATAGTGTTCAATGAGTATCTTGGTATTGTTTAAATCCGTTATTAACAGATTCCAGCGCATAACCATTGTAAAATGGGTTCTGTAGTAGTTATAATAGGATCTTTATCAAAAGTTACATAGTTCACAATCTCAAGAAAAAAGCTAAGTTTTCAAAGTGATTCCCAGCTTCCCAGTTTATGTTCTTTGCAGATTTTATTTCTTCTTATGAAATGTCTTTTTAAATATTATATTGTAGGCAGAAAAAAAAAAATTAGTAAAAAAAGTATGTACCCTCTGGGGTCTATCATAATTTTTAAGGGACGATTTTTCTTTCCTTAATAAAAAAATTATTTTTTACATAAATTTTTTTATTATTTATCCAGACCATTAAACACTGTTTATAACCAGTATACAAAATATCTTTGAAAAAAAAAAATGTCAGGCATTAATGGGTTAAGTTGCTTTCTAGTATAGTACCACTGTAATCGGATCTATTTGGGACAACGGAGTTTCTAATCTTCCGGATTCTAGAACATATACTTTTCACGTATCCTGTACTTTGCAGTTACAGCATGACTAAAGGACAGAAAAGAGCGAAATGATTACAGTGTAAAATATTGTTCATTCAATTAAAAGTAAACATAAAATGTAAAGGGTATTAAAGCTTAAATAAATTATATCCAGAAAGATGCTATACAAAACGAGATTGTATTTCTTTTCGGCGGTGTTCAGATTATTGAACGTTTGGATTACAGGGGATCGGATTAAAGGTATTCTAATAAATATCTTTTTGCTGTAAGTTGTTCTTCTCGTTTATTCGTTTGCTAAATATGACTCTTGAAAAATCATATAGTTTTTAACTTTTTGTTTGTTTTTAAAAATATTTTTAGTAATAAATATTAACAGATACATTTTGTGTTTGACACATGATGGTGTTAAGTTTCACATCAAACTTCAACTTTTATACTTATTCGCTGTTTCTTATGTGCTATTTTCCGAGTTCAAAATTTAAGATACGGAAGACAATTAAACTTTCTTTCCTGTTTAACAGTTTACAAATGACTTCTTAGAGGCCACGTGGGCCTAGAGGTAGACTACTCTCCTTGTAAGCAAGTGGTCGCGGGTTCGAACCCCGCCTTGCCCATGGATGTTACTTCGTCCTCTCTGTGGTGTAAATCTGTCCTGCGTTTGTCAGGAGGCAAAGCGCATAGTACACAGTCCTTATGTATGTGGGCCGTGGTAGCCCGATCGATAAGGCGTCGGACTCGTGACCGGAGGGACCCAGGTTCGACCCCCAGCCGATCAAAGATCCACCGTCTTGATTAATGGTAGCGGGGGGACGTTAAAAATGTCGTGGTCACAAAGTCCTCCAAGTGAAACGATACCTCTGGGGGTGCTGGGCCAAGGATTTGCTCGACCCTTGGTTCTGATTCAAAAAGAACAGAGCTCTCTTCAGCGCTCCTAGCCCGGTTAAACCACGAGTTGTGGTAGGTGCGGGAGACCCTGGTGTGTGTGAAGTCCTCATGCATGTTGAAGCTGATGATTTCTAAAAAAATATGACTTCTTCATAAAAACGAGTTTTTCTCTCATCAATATCATTAGTTCAAATTGCAGGGAAGTTCTGTGCATAATAACCACTTATTGTTAAGAAATTACAAATAAGCGCAACAATTTGACGCCTGAATTCCCATTTAAAGTTACTGATTTGAGAAATTTTGACAACGGAGTGGGTAAATTAGGAAAATTTCCATAGGGAGACGAGATTTTTGGAAGTAACATAGATTTACCAATCTTTTCTTCATCCTACTTCAAAGATGTTGATTATATTGTCATCTGTTTGAACT
This sequence comes from Uloborus plumipes, assembly GCA_038373865.1. NCBI lineage: Eukaryota > Metazoa > Arthropoda > Arachnida > Araneae > Uloboridae > Uloborus > Uloborus plumipes. The sequence goes on along the minus strand of JAXGGA010007737.1, from coordinate 5,741 downwards.
CGGTTAAAACAGCATCTGAAATGACATTGTACCGATAGCCACTATAAGACTAAGCCGGGATTCGCTCAACCATAGTCCCAATTCAACCGCAACCTTTACTCTCCATTCAACATCGGTCAGAAAACTTCCATGTGTTTTTCTAGTTCTGGCAATGCGTTGAGTGGCAAATAGAAGTTGCGGTTGTATTAGGAAATGCGTCGGGCGAGTATTCCTATGTGTGATATCTCCTTAAGACAGAAAATTCGTTCAAACTAACTTCAAAATCAATCGCATTTTCTAGTCGAAGGTGGCTGGAGAGAAGAGGTTGCGGTTGAATTGAGGGTTCCGTTGAACGAATTTTTCTACGTGGGATTCGCTTCAGTGTTGGTGGGATTCTCTACGCTTCAGTGACACAGTGGTTTGAGGAGCATGAACGTGAAGTTATTAACAACTATTGTGGTCTGCACTGTCACTGGTTTTTACTATTAACCACACCGAGGCGATTTATGGTAGTTTGGAGCAAACAGTTAGTATTTCTCAGTCAGTCAGAAGAGGGTCGGATTCCTCTTCTGACAGCCCTCAGTTAAATGGATACTTTTTGTTTTGTGAGAAATATGCCTCCAATAGTGACTATATGTAACTTGTACTGAAGAGAACTTGTGCATGTGTCGGTTTCGAGGCAAAGGAATGCTGTATTTGCCATTAAAGAACTTTTTAAACTTATCTATTTTTTTAAAAACTGAGTTTTTCAGGCTTCGTTAGTTTCAATTTATATAATTACACGATTTTAATTAACGAAGATATCAATTAATAAGTAGTCAAATTTAAAACGATTAGGCCTAAATGATTGAATATGAAATCCATTGTTGCAAAATGTGGTTGCTATGAGACAGTAATAATAATGATAATGAGAATTTGGAATGAAAGCTTAGCTAAATCAAACATGATACTCATTAGCGATCCACTTACGTAGTATTTTTATCGCTAGCTACTTATAGTTTTCTGTGAAATATAAATTAGTTGAAAAGCCATCTACTTACATATTAAAAACTGAGTATCTATGTCTGCTTCTGTCCTTTAAGCGAGCAGAACTTACTGAAACTTTCCTCACTATCTTGAAGGCGCAAAGTGCCCGTGCAACATCTCAATAATTCGAATGATTTTTTGATGCAGGAAAAAAGAAAAGGCGCGAAGGCCACGTGCGTGGTATTTCTTGAAATCTAATGAACATTAAATTATATCAAATAATATAATATCAGAATGAGGTAAAAGTTAGAGAGGGGGACGTTATGCATCAACATGCCGTAGGAAGTTAATCTAGCTGCCCTGGCAGCTAGTTAATAAATTATTTTGTGATACACATAGTTTCGTTTTCAAATCCATGTCCTTTATTATTACACTTTGCATACTTCTTTAGTTGAAGGAAACAATTAACTATCAATTTAGCCCTTTGTGGGTCAACGTCGAACTCAATCTGATGCTAAAAATTCTGTACCCCAGAGCTAGACTAACGTATAAACCCATTTTCGTTACTTCTCAGCAGAGCACGAAAACGATTGTCGGATGAACGCAAATGATGGGACTCGCGCTCTTTTAATGTTGCCAAATACTGGTGAAGGAATTTCTTTTCTAGAGTAACGTTCTCATGGGTCGATTCTACTTACGATGCAGCAATAAAGTGAATATCACCATTTTTAGACTTACGCTGATCTGGCTATGAGGTACAGGATTTTGCCACTGCAAGCGGTCCTATGCCAGGCAGTGTCTGACATGCGTTTAAACACTATTATGGTTTTTACAGAATTCAAATGGCGCCTCTAAACACGATCCTAAGATAATTGTAAGACTTTTCATACTCTGCAGTTACATTGTATAAGATTTTTGAATTTCGTTTAAAAAAATATTTTAAAAAAAGGAATCTCAAAGGGGAATAAACCTATGAGATAGCAACTTCATTTTTACTCCTAGCCTTAGCTTTTTAACATTACATGATAAACTACATAACCAATTCAAGGAATCATTGTTAAAGTAACCCTTTGTCCCTTGATTGTCACTGAAGATAACTTCTGACAGATTTTGCTTTTCAATTTTGAGAATTATCTTCCTCAAATTCTCTAATTATCAGGCTCCAAAACTTTCATACCTTTTGTAAAAACTAGGTAATTCTCTAAAGGTAACTAGATATCCAAGTAACTCTCTAGGTAACTCAAAGTAACACTTTAAACTTTCTGGCGAGAAGTAATTAATTAAATTATTCACATGAAAGCTCAGGAACTACTAAAGCATCTTTCAAAGCACTCTAGTGCCTTACCTTTTTTATCAACCTTACGTTAAATTGAATCTCGTGTACCGGAAAATTTAACTACATAGTTTTTCTCGATAACATTTGGAACAATCAGGAAAAAGAAAGATATAATTACAAACTAAAAAATTGTAATCACTACTTGAGTCATATTTCTTTCATGCGAGATTTAGATCCAATGTGCGAAAACACATTTTTGAATGTGAAGTTTTAATCCAACGTTAAATAAGCACAAATGTACAGGTATTGTATACATATTTTTGTATACATTTTTGAATATTCAGCACCAAATTAGTACCATTATTTCTTTTGTTTAGGAACTGAAAAAAAAGAGGAACGAAAGCGTTTAGAACATAGTGGATAAAGGTGATATGTGACATTTGAATTTCGCCGATTTACACAAATTCAGATTAGTGTGCAGGGCCTGATTACTGATTAGGCCGACTATAGGGCACGGCCTAGGATCCCCATTATTTAGGAGCCCCCAAATGGCTAAAATTGTTTTAGTCGATATGTATTAATTTGTTTAATCCAATGACTAAAATTGCAAAGCCTCAGTACAGGGGCCCCCCAAAAAGTATTTGGCCTTGTGCCCCGAGGTGTCTTAATCGGGCCCTGTTAATGTGTGCGCAATTGTGTTAACTCACAAACACAATTGAAGGGGCAAGTGAATAAAGGTGATATGTGATTAGTGAGTCTTTAAATTTATAGAGAAAGCTTTAAAAATAAATTTATTACCTAAACACCTTCATCCATGGTAAAAAGTAAGTTTTTCCAAAATTGTCACTTATCACCTTTATCCACTGGCCCCTTCAATTCGTACCATTCATGATGAACCATACAGGTTAGATTGCTAGTCGCAGGTGGCTCGCTGGCCGTAGATATTTGCCACCTTTGCTTCAAAGAATTATTTTAATGTGCTCTTATGGATCGCGTTCTCCAGTTTCGAAGATGAATTCAAAAACAAATACCGTAAAGTCGGGTTACTTGGACCCTAGGAGGTTACTTGAGCCCATTACAGTAAAATGATAAAATCTAGGTTTGGTACTTATTAGTTGAAGACTTGCACGTAGTTCCTCATTTCTCCTCTAGGTAGAAGCACTCTGCAGTCTCTAATGCTAGTACCAAACCCAGATTTTATCATTTTACTGTGGGCTCAAGTAACCTCCTTGTGGGTCCAAGTAACCCGACTTTACGGTATTTTCAGAAAAATCTACCGAACATTGTTTCTCTCTTTTCTATTCGTGATTAAAAGTTTCAGCCATTATTGATGGATCACTGTCGTTTCTAATGAGGTTATCAAATCTCATCTTGTCGATTTGTGCTGAAAGTACGATTGTGCCTAATAAAGCCAGTCTGCTTTTCGAAGATATTTCTATTTAACCGGTTGACTATACTGCTGCTGTGGCTAAGCACAAAAGTCGTAACTGCACTTTTTAACAAAATTGAGTTATCACGACCAGGTGGTTCTTTGTGACGTATTTTACCTAAACACAAAATTATATGGTCTTTTGAGTTTGGTTAATATTTAAAAAAAAAATCTGAAAAAGTTTCATCTGAATCAAATACACGGTGGAGCAAAATTTGAAAGAGTTTTATCTCAGTTTGAGATCGACAGCAGACAGGCCCGTCATTTGGGGGGGGGGGGGTCAATTGCCCCCCCCCCCGACTTTGAGAAATCAATGTATTTACATATAAGTGGGCGTGGTTTTTGCTGTTTTCTGGTGAAATTATATTGTGTTTTTACCCTTTGCCCTCCCCCCCCTGGAGAAACTTGAAATGACGTCCCTGACTGCAGATACCACTTTTGCGCTTAGCACGGCAGTATATCGGCAGTATTAAAGTTTGATGCGTTGATACTGGGTTAAATGGAGGGTACTAAAATTAACGATTCGTACACGAAACAACTGATGGTTAAATCATCAAAATTGTACTTAACTGACTGATGGTTGTGGATAGTCTAAGATCCCACCGCAGTTTATCTACACTCATAGCGTACACTCATCACGTTTATATCAAATTAAAGCACATATTTTTCTGAACGTGATGCACTAAGTCTTCGTATGTAAAAGTGCCCGAAACCTATAGGCAGCCTGGTCTAAACGGGACATATGAATGTAGTATTTCTACACTCATTGCGTACACTCATTACGTATATATCAAATTAAAGCTGAGTTTTTCCTGAACGTGATGCACTAAGGCTGCCTATGTAAAAGTGGCCGCAACCTCTAGGCAGCCTGGCCTAAACAGGTCACATGAATGTAGTATTTCTACACTTATCGCGTACACTCATCACGTATATATCAAATTAAAGCTGATTTTTTTCTGAAAGTGATCTTCTAAGGCTGCCTCTGTAAAAGGGGCCGCAACCTGTAGGCAGCCTGCATAATAGGTCACATAAATCTCAAAATTTTTCACTGATCACATGTATATCAAATTAAAGCAGATTTTTTTCTGAAAGTGATGCACTAATCTTCCACTGGAAAAGTGGCCGCAACCTATAGACAGCCTGGTCTAAACAGGACACATGAATGTAATATTTCTACATTCATCGCGTACACTCATCACGTATAGATCAAATTAAAGCTGATTTTTTACTGAACGTAATGCATTAAGGCTGCCTATGTAAAAGAGGCCGCAACCTCTAAGCAGCCTGGCCTAAACAGGTCACATAAATGTAGTCTTTCTACACTCATCGCGTACACTCATCACGTATATATTAAGTGAAAGCAGATTTTTTTCTGAAAGTCATGCACTAAGGCTGCCTATGTAAAAGTGACCGCAACCTCTTGCCAGCCTGGCCTAAATAAGTCACATGAATGTAGTATTTCTACACTCATCGCGTACACTCATCACATATATATCAAATTAAAGCTGATTTTTTTCTGAAAGTGATGCACTAAGGCTGCCTATATAAAAGTGGCCGCAACCTGTAGGCAGCCGGGTCTAAATAAGTTACATAAACGAAGAATTTGACATTTATGTGACCTGCTAGGCAGGCTGCCTACAGATTGCGGCCACTTTTACATAGGCAGCCTTAGTGCATCACTTTCAGAAAAAAATCAGCTTTAATTTGACATATACGTGATGAGTGTACGCGATGAGTGTAGAAATACTACATTTATGTGACGTGTTTAGGCTAGGCTGCGTAGAGGTTGCGGACACTTTTACATGGGCAGCCTTTGTGCATCACGTTCAGGGAAAAATCAGCTTTAATTTGACATATACGTGATGAGTGTACGCGATGAGTGTAGAAATACTTCATTGATGTGACCTGTTATGCCAAGCTGCCTACAGGTTGCGGCCACTTTTACATAGACAGCCTTAGTGCATCACTTTCAGAAAAAAATCTGCTTTAATTTGATATATACGTGATGAGTGTACGCGATGAGTGTAGAAATACTACATTCATGTGACCTGTTTAGGGCAGGCTGCCTAGAGGTTGCGGCCACTTTTACAT